>JAZGTJ010002790.1:0-39707 GCA_036877575.1 Botia almorhae | reverse complement strand
TACATTAACCGCAACAAAAGGTACCGAAACTCACGCGGGGGGCGCGGGATCAAACGCGGCTTTCACGCGGGCGATTATTGTGAACAAGGTAACAAAAACATGCCAATATACTTTCTAACACTGCGCTCTAAACAACTAAAGCCAAGTCAAAATGTACTTACACGCTGTATAATTATAAAACAGGGCAACAAAACATACAAATACACTTTCGAACACTGCGCTCTAAACAACTAAAGCCAAGTCAAAATGTACTTACACGCTGCTGGTCTCGTTGCTGAAGTGCTTCTCCTTATTCAGGGTAGTACTACATATAAAATAACATGCAATTTTCAAGATTCCTCTTATTTTGTTAAAATTAATAATATTTTGCACATTGTGCAAGAAGTATGTAAATTTACGAGCACAACTGTAATCATACTATTCAAGAAACAGTCAGACATGGAGAAATATGATGAAAAAGATCTTGCCTTCTAGTACTCTCCACTCCTGGTGCCACAATTTTTTTGGTTGCCCTAAACCGCCCTTTGTTGAGGGAGGACTGGTGGCGTGCTGAGTAAACAATCCTTTCTTTGTCATAATCTGCTAACCCTTGCAACAAACTAATAATTTCTGCAGATTCCTCTCTTGTCAAGGCGAGGCTGTGGTCCCTGAGTCCAACTAACATCTCAGCTAACTTCTGGACTGCACTGAAGCCTTTAATGTTGTCAGGTCCAACAGATTCCTACATAATAAAACTAAAATGTAAGATCATGTGAATTATGGGACACAGAAGACTGTAGCAACAGCTGCTGAAAATTCAATTTTGTCAACCCAGGAATTAATTATTTTAAAATCTTAAATCTTAACCTAAAAATATGTTCAATATGTTATTTAAAATGGTAAAAATAATAATATTACCATTTCTAAATAAGTTCAGCCTTACTAAGCATAAGAAGGCTTTTTTTCAAAAATAGTTTGTGTATATAGACACAAACAATGTATATACATGGAATTAATAAATAAAAAGTTAAAGATAAATGATAATAAAAAATAATAAAAAAAATCAAACAGACAATTCTATTTCTGTTTAAACTACCCAGTACCAACATAAAATGTATGAAAAACCTGGATTCTTACATCAGGAAAAGCAGATTGCATTGCAGAGGAAGACAGCTTGCTAGACATGTTTCTTTGTGTCCGTTGTAGAGGCGCAGCAGACTGTGCGTTGAGTGGAGTTTGCGAGGGACCAAAAGGTGAGGTGACTGCAGAAGGTGCAGAGGGCAAGACATGTGGATTCTCTGAGGGCACTGTAGATGGCGCAGAGGGCAAGACATGCGGATTCTCTGAGGGCACTGTAGATGGTGCAGAGGGCAACACACGGGGAACCACTGATGGTGCAGAGGGCAAGACGTGGATTCTCTGAGGGCACTGTAGATGGTGCAGAGGGCAACACACGGGAAACCACTGACGGCGCAGAGGGCAAGACGTGGATTCTCTGAGGGTACTGCACAGGATGTAGGGGGCAACTCACGACTTCTTCATCAAATGTAGAGAGAGTTAAGTCATCAATGTCCACAGGTTCCACATAGCTCTTATCTTCTGCAACACACACATCAGCAGTCTCAAGTTCCTTGATTTGCAGACTTGTAGACCTTTGCAACCTCACCAGTCTGCTGGTACAGATATTCTACTCCAATCGGTTCACCTAACACACAACAAAAGAAAAAAAAAAGATTTGTCATCAGTAAACCACAAATTTACAGTTAAAGGGTTACTCCACCCCAAAATGAAAATTTTGTTATTAATCACTAACCCCAATGTCGTTCCAAACCCATAAATGCTTTGTTCGTCTTTGGAACATAAATTAAGATATTTTTGATGCATTCTGACAGCTCTCTGACCCTCCCATAGACAGCAATGTAATTAACACAATCAACGTCCAGAAACGTAGCAAGGAGACTGGTAAAATAATCCATGTGACATCAGGGGTTCAACCATAATTTTCCAAGCTACGAGAATACTTTTTGTATGCAAAGAAAAACAAAATAACAACTTTATTCAGTAATTAATTAATATTTTAAAGACTGCTTACCAGGTTTGGCTACTGGTGGCATTACCATTTTTTTGACCACTTTGTCAATGCTCTGTGGATGGCGTGTTTTGCCAATCAGAAGAGAACGAACAGAGGAAACTTAAGGTAAGGACTGTGGGGCACTGAGAGACTTCTGCTGGGACGTATGCTGGGAGCTTGGGCAAACCGTGTTTTCAGTTTTGATATGAATGGCCTCACGACCCTCTGGTAAAAGTTCCATGTACTCTGCAAAGGCTGCTTTATTAGCGTGGTGATTTTTGGAGTCTTTAACATGTGATGATTCCCTCCTCATACTTGCCATCAAATATCCAGCGTAACCAAGGGCATTTTCAACAACTCAAATGTCTGGCCTTTGAACACACCAAACTACATTTCATGTTGCCCCAGAACATATTTTTTATTGCTCGGGTCTTCACGCTGGCGCAATACAGCTCGTCTAGCAGCCTCCAACACCTTATCTGGGGAAAGAGACCGAGACCAAGGTTTTTTCTTATTTTCCTCCTCCTTCTTCTTAAGAGCAACCAAAGAGTCGCACATGTTCAGACCCCCTTCCAGCTTCTTCCTAAATTTAGGCTCCATTCTATAAAATAAATAAATAAACACACACAGATATATATAATAGTATATATAAGTCTCATATATATATATATATATAATAGGCCTTTAAAATAAACATATTAATATATGCTTAATGTACTGCCTAGTGTATTTGTATATTTTAAAAACACCTGTCTCTTGATGTTTAGTGTTTATAACTTTAACTTTAAGTCTTTTTTATTGACATTTTTTACATAATGACTCTTATAAAAATATTAAAGACCTATGTATATATAGAGCTATATATATACATATAGATTATATAGACCTATATATATATATATAGCTCTATATATATTGATTTGTGTGTGTGTGTGTGTGTGTGTGTGTATATAAACAATATAAACAATTAACGCAAATACTGTAACATAAAAATAACAATATAGTTTTTTTTAAATAATTAACATTAGCGAGCACATAACATATAGAACCACAAACATACAAAAAACATGATCAAACGAATCGCGAAGGAATAATGAACATTTTCATAGCGACATATGATATAAATGTATATACACTTACCTCAGTTTCAACGGCGTTGACAAGTGTACCAAACAATAGATCGATAAGTGTACATTTGACATTTGCAGAAAGAAACGGTGACAGGTAACGTTAACAAACTTATTGTAATTACTTCCCTTACCCACTTAAGACCTGATTAGTCAATATCGCTGCCTAAGCCTTCATCTGATTGGTCAACAAAGCAGAGCTGGCCTTAGAGTCTTTCATTTGATTGGCCAATGATGTATGACAGACATTTCTCTCATTGGTCGATTCTTGGAAGAATTTCCGAAGCGCTACAAACAGTGATTGGCTCATTTGTGGATGTCACTTCCAGAAATAAGCTCGTCTGACAAGTTACTATGAGAGCTGTGTGAAGTCCCTTCGTGCTTCAAACGCTCCACCATCATCCCCGTCCCAAAGAAACCAAAAATTACTGGACTTAATGACTACAGACCTGTGGCTCTAACGTCTGTGGTCATGAAATAATTTGAAAGACTGGTGTTGGACTATCTGAAGCACTTCACTGGACCCCCTGCAGTTTGCTTACAGAGCAAAAAGGTCTGTGAATGATGCAGGCAATATGGGACTGCATTATGTACTGCAACATCTGGACAGACCAGGGACATTCATGAGGATCCTGTTTGTGGACTTCAGCTCTGCTTTTAACACCATCATCCCATCACTCCTCCAGCCCAAATTAGCCCCGCTCTCTGTCCCTAGCTCTGTCTGTCAGTGGATTACCAGCTTTCTAACAGACAGGCAGCAGCTAGTGAGGCTAGGTAAATTCTCATCCAGCACCCGTAGCATCAGCACTGGAGCTCCTCAGGGCTGTGTTCTCTCCCCATTGCTCTTCTCCCTCTACACCAATGACTGCACCTCTAAAGACCCCTCTGTCAAGCTCCTGAAGTTTGCAGACAATACCACACTCATCGGCCTCATCCAGGACAGTGATGAGTCTGCTTATAGACAGGAGGTTAAAGAGCTGGCTGTCTGGTGCAGTCTTTACCACCTGAAGCTCAGCACACTCAAAACAGTGGAGATGATAGTGGACTTCAGGAGGAACCCCCCTGCTCTCCCCCCACTCACCATCATTGACAGCACTGTGTCTACAATAGAGTCATTCAGGTTCCTGGGCACCACAATCTCCCAGGACCGGAAGTGGAACACTCATTGTCTTTATTGTGTAAAAGACCCAGCAGACTTCCTTCGACAGCTGAGTTCAACCTGCCACAGGAGCTGCTGAAACAGTTCTACACTGCCATCATTGAATCCATCCTCTGCACTTCTATAACTGTCTGGTTTGGCTCAGCTACCAAATGCTGCAGAGGGTAGTCAGGACTGCTAAGCGCTCCCCACTCTTCAAGAACTGTACTTATCCAGGGCTACGAAAATCACTCTGGACCCCTCACACCCAGCACACTTCCTCTTTGATCTGTAGCCGTCTGGTCAACGCTACAGAACACTAAGCACCAGAACAACCAGGCACAGGAACAGTTTCTTCCCCCAGGCAGTCCATGTCATGAACAATTAACAATGTCATGAACACTTAACAATACACGTGTTACACAAGTTCGCATGACATAAGTTCACATCAGATTCAAGGCTCTGATGTTTGCTTTCAAGGTGACTACTGGATCCGCACTTCCCTACCTGTTCTCACTTCTTCGCAGTCATTAGCCGTTTTCAAGAAACAACTAAAAACTCATCTTTTTTGTCTTCACTTCCTTGACTAATTAACTAACACACCGCCACTTCTACTTTACCTAAAAAAACAAACACTTCTTATATACTGTGTTGAAATACCTGAGACCTGTCTATAGCACTTATTCACAGTTGCCTCTTATTGTAGTTGAAGTTGCTTCCTTGTCCTCATTTGTAAGTCGCTTTGGATAAAAGCGTCAGCTAAATGACTAAATGTAAATGTACACACAACACTACTATACATTATTTATTTAACACACACACACTTATTTACATTTCATATTTGCACATATCATCATACCTGTACAATTACATCATATCTGTTTATACTGAATGTCTATATTATATATTGTGTCTTTGCTATTTTGCACACTGTCTATTTTGTATATTTGTATGTAATTATTTTTATTACCTGTGTCTTGTCTTGTCACTGTCATTCTGTTGCACTGTAGAGCTTCTGTCACTAAATCAAATTCTTTGTATGTGTAAACATACCTGGCAATAAAGCTCATTCTGATTCTGAGGATGGCCGCTTTAGACCTTAGGTTGGAGGAAGCGGATCTCAATCCCAGGGCCCCAGAGGTGGAGATTACTAGCCCGAAACTCGACCAGCCATCACCCCGCGAGATGCATCGGGGATCGCCCCGGAGCCAGAGCTAGAGAAGTCGGACCAGGTGCATGAGCCGGCCGCAGCTGGAAGACCGGTGGATTTATCTGTGGAGCACGAGGGTAGCCTGGACAACCCGGCCAATGACACCACCGCTGGGGGTGAGTATGGACTGGTTTCAAGTTTAGAGACTGTTATGTCCATAAATTCAGATAATACAATAATCCCACCCAACCTCCCTCTCCAACCTCCTCTTATGTCTCTCCCAATCTCATCTGGAGCCTGTTGTCGCTGGAGCCTGTCAGTCCCTTGTCTTACCCTCAGTTTACCAGCAGTGTCGTAGGCTCACCGCTGGACTGTCAACCACCAGCTACATCTCAGCTGAGTGCAGAGGACCCCTTAGCTCCACTTCCTGCCTCCAACGCCCAGACTCCTCCTTGGCCCTACGACCCTTCGACTCTCTATGGCTTTCAGCTCCCTCGTCTCCATCGTCAACCATCGGTCCACCAGCTCCAGCTCTCTCATCCTTCCGGTGCCACCTCATTAAGTCGTCAGCCCACCATCACCTCTGGACTATATTCCTCCGGTTTCACCTAGTCACTCTGTCCCACCGGCTCCACGGAGCTCCTCCTTCCCTCAAGACCCCCTTTAGTCCTCCATCGCTCTGGCTCCACCACGTCCCTCCAGATCTGCTCCTCCACCTTTTGGTTTTTGGTTCCGCTCACACTACCATTTCATAACACTTATACATCTCACACATATTGCAAATAATATGTGTGAGATGTATAAGTGTAATACCATTAACATGTCATTTGTTTTGTGTTTTTATTATTAGGGGTCAAGCCCCGAAGGGGTGAAGATTATTGAAACCATTAGTTTTCTTCTTATTTTTCTGCCTCTCCTTTTTCTGCTCTTCAAGTCTCTGGCAGTCCATAGAACCGTACATAAGTTATGAAATTTGGCGCACTGATAGAGGACAGTATAAACATTAACCACACCTATTTTGGAGTCCCTAAATCAATCCCTTTAGCGCCACCAACTGTCCAAACTTTGACTTACGTTTGTTCTCATATCTTTTGACTCATAAGGGCTAGAAACAAAATTCTTTTTTTCCTCTGATTCCTTGGCTCATGCCGAGTCGAAAGCACCATGTGTCGTCATTTTCCATCATGCAAATTTGTCCGCCATTTTGAATTTTTTGAAAAACCTACTTTTTCGATTTTCTCCTAGGGCGTTTGTCCAATTTGCACCAAATTTGGTATGCATTATCTACACACATCCCAGAAAAAAAATATTAAAAGATTTTTTATCGGTCAATCCGTTCACTTATAGCGCGTAAATGAGTTTGACGCTTTGGTATATATTGACACGAAACATGGTACGTGTCATCACAGGCATGAACTAAGGGTGCATGCCTCGTTTCATCACACTACCACCTACTGGTCCACAAATATGAAAAATGGCTATTTTTGCTCATACCTTTTGAATGCTTTCATCTTTAATAATGTGAGTGGTCTCTTTAGATTCCTTGAGGCATGCTGTGTCAAACAATATCTGATGTTCCATGGTGGGTCATCAATTTTGTCGTAAAATGTAGTATTTAACAAACGCAATAGTGTATCGTTACGAAACTTATATGGTTCATCATTACCATATTCTGAGGTGACCTGTAAAATTTGGGGCCATCGCCACTTGGTGGTCAAAATATAAAGGACAATTTATAAAAAAGGTTATAACAAGTGATTGCAATAACATAGTTATGCAACTTCTATCTTTAGATTCTTTGGCTTATGCCAAGTTCTACGATACCTATTTTGTTATATTCAAGGCTACTTCCTGTTTGTCATTTAAACATGTTTGTAAAACCTCCTTTTTATAACTCCTTCTTTTTCATAAGGTTTTTCGCTTCGTAACGAAAAACCTACTTTTTCGATCTTCTCCTAGGGCGTTTGTCCGATTTGCACAAAATTTGGTATACATCATCTACAGACATCCCTGACAAAATGATATTAAAAGATTTTCAATCAGCCACTCCGTTCTCATACACTGCATCAATGAATTTGATGATGAGCATGTTATCGTTTGTGACTGTTATCGTTTTTGCCTGTTTGCTGCCTGCCTCGATCTTTGGACTGGGATTATTACCTGTGAATGTTTTCTGCCTGCCCTGACAATTGCCTGTTTTCGATTTTGCCTAGCCCTGTCTCCATTGTGTTTTGTTTGCCGTGATTAACCTTTGCTTGTTGACTACTCCGAATAAACTGCTGCAAATGGACCCTAACACTTCTGATTTCTCATAACATTGTAAAAGCACTATATAAATGAAATTGAATTTAATTGAAAATTAAAACAATAAACTTGACAAAAGTGTAGAATAGTTTTTAAACTTATTTTTTTTAGATTTTCTAATCTTTCTATTACCCATTTACGCTTTCACAGTTTTCGCTTTCTATCCGCAAATTTACGTTCAACATTCTGGCACAAACCTCACACATGGGTGGAGCTTAACTATGCTTTACTTTATTGGCTAGTGAGATTTTTATGGACAGCTCTCTGAACCGGAACTAGACTTAACCAATGAAGAAAAGAACTATGTGGATGGAGTTATTTGTATAGTTGCAGTGTCTGTTAGCAGGGTTGCCTGTCAGGAAACGCACGGGGGAAGAACCCAATCGCAGACAGGGATAACAAAAAAAACAGCACGGAAAAACATACCACCACGGGACAGCAGACACGAGGGCATTAAATAAGACAGAACAATGACAAACAGGTGCGTGAAATCAAACAGAACGAGGAAGGATGACGCGAGACCGGAGAGCACATGACAGATGTAAACAAAGCTGAAGCCATGTGTCTCCACATAGAACAAACACCTACAGCGCGGGTCTACACTCCGACTCCCGAATCCAAGACCAGACAGGACAAATTTTGTCTGCAAAATGCAGATAAAATTAATAAAACATTCTTTCTAAAGACCTCCAATTGTAAGTGTCCCTTTGGACTAGACTTTCCAGTCTTTGGACTGGAAGTAAAGATATGTTCACAAATGAGTTTAAACAAAGGTAATCATCTTATGTTAAGGGCATCATTGTTACGGAGGAGGCTCTCGCTCCTCCTTCTCCGCGTCAGCAGAGAGAGCTGTCACCGGAGTACTGATGAACTTTGAACTACATTTCCCTGAAAACACTCGCGCTACTTCCGGGTCATGTCGGGGAAGTGCTACCGGAACTATTTAAGCGTTGACGCGCAAACAGTCAGCGCGATGTCTAGTATTGCCCTCATAGCATACATTTCAGAGCGTTTTTCCCTTGTGAGTATTTCCCGGTGTTGTTTTGGATTGTTTATGGTTTTGGATTGCTTGCCGCCTGCCTTTGGACTGTGCTTGGATTACGGATTTGTGTTTGCCTGCCGCCTGCCTAAACCCCTGCCTGTGTACCGACTAACAATTACTGCTTTGCCTGTGATATCCCCATTTGCTATCGTGTATTACCCTTGCCTGTTGTTGAGATTAAAATATGATGCAGATGGATCCTTCTGTCTCCGCCTCATCATCACAGAAGACATCACCTACACCCAATCCAGCAGCCGTTCATCAGCTTTCCAGTGGCTCAGTTGACGTCGCAGCAGCATCTGAATCGTTTCACTACCCTGACCGAGGAGCTGGTGAAAGCCACAAGAGCCACAAGATTTTCCTCACACTCGTGGAGCATCCGCTGCTCATCTTTTGATGCTACTGCCTTTCCGACCACCTTAATAAGTCCCAGACTGGCATTTCCTGACAAGTATGATGGTAATCCTACTCGTTGCAAAGGGTTCCTTGTCCAATGCTCCTTGTTCGTGTCCCAACAACCTGCACTCTACCCCACGGACAGTAGTAGGATCACATTCATGTGCTCCCTTCTCATGGGCAAGGCCTTGGAGTGGGCCACAGCCATTTGGGGGTACGACGGATCAAGTCTTCCCTCCTTCGACTATTTCCTGTGGAGATTCAAGGAGGTATTTGACCACCCCACAGAAGGAGTGAGTCCTGGAGAGCGTCTTATGACTCTCACCCAATGGGATCTACCTGCGGCTGAGTACGCCTTAAATTTTCGCACCTTGGCTGCTCAGACCAACTAGAGGATACCCTTTTACTATTGTTCCGAAAAGGTCCCCGTCCTGATCTCCTGTCTGAGCTGGCCTGCCGCAGTGGGTTATCGCACCCGACAGGGACTCTTGTCTATACTGTGGCCAGTCCGGACATTTGGGAGCCGCATGTCCATCCAGACCTGGTGCTAGTTTTGCCACGGTGAGTTTAGCCACAATATCTCACATAGCACATAATATACTGCAACTACCAGTCATGTTAACATTAGGTAGTTCATGTATTATCACTTCAGCTTTAATTGATTCAGGGGCAGCGGGTAATTTATCTCCCTGGAGTTTGCTCAAAATAACAATATATCATTAACCCCTTGCTCCTCTTCCTTAGAGGTGGAGGCGATAGATGGCCGACCCCTTGGTATTGGACGTGTTGAATACCAGACCGTTCCAATACTACTACAAGTTGGTTTCCTTCATACAGAAAGTTTACAATTTTTTGCCATATCCTCTCCAAGACATACACTGTTATCTCTTGAAATGATGGCCAAATTCTCCGGTGGGGTCAGGAATGCCACAAAGCTTGCCTAAAACAAATGAACCCTACAACCCCTTTCTCTGCTCTCTCTGAACATATCTATATAAACAACATTTTCCGAGATATGTTAGAAAAGTGGGTTATCGTTTATATTGACGATATACTGGTTTACTCTAACTCCCTAGATGAACACAAAGAACATGTTTGTTCTGTTTTGTCACATCTTATCAATAATAATTGGTTTGTAAAAGGGGAGAAATGTGAATTCCACCAGACTAGCACCACATTCCTGGGATACGTCATCAGTTGTGAGGGGGTGGCCATGGATTATGCAAAGGTGCAAGCCGTAACTGACTGGCCACTTCCTAAGAAGGTAAATGAACTTCAATGATTCCTTGAATTTTCCAACTTTTATTGTAGATTCATACGCAACTTTAGTTCAGTAGCCGCACCACTCACGGCACTAATAAGAGGTAGTTCAAGTAGATTGAGGTGGAATGAAGGGGCAATACAGGCATTCACTGAGTTAAAAACCTGCTTCACTACCGCACCCATTTTACACCACCCTGATCCTGAGATCCCGTTTATAGTAGAGGTAGATGTCTCTAATTACTGGGTGGGGGCCGTGCTGTCCCAACGTCATGGCTCACCCCCCAAAATCACTGTACCATCGCACTGTGGGAAAAACATAAATTTTTTCAATACGTGGGCATGGAGAGTAAAACCTTTACAAGTCACAGGAGCGCAACAGAGCACCATCATTGTGATCGTTCTTAGCTGGACACTCAAATCACCCTCAGGTAGTTTAATGTAAATGAGATAATGAATATAATTGATAAAAGTTCAATTTCTGTACAGTATGCAGCAGTTATGTCTTTAGTTGTCTTATATTATGTATTAACTTAAATTATTTCATCTTTATGGTTCTCCATACAATAAAAGATGTAATTAACCGAATTAATTATTAAAGTCAGTACTGCTACTGTACAAGAATAATACTCAGTTTTATTGATTATCTAAATTACATTAACTAATCTGAGGATGACAGTAGTACAGATGAGGAGGATGATGATGATATTCCTGAGAGCTCATCTAAAAGAAATTTTTCGGCAATCCACTCCACTGAAGTCGAGTTTCGGGTCAGAAAGCTGTCCATCAAAATTTCACTAGCCAATAAGAGTAAAGCACAGTGAAGCTTTGTCCATGGGTGAGGTTTGTGCCAGTGTTGAAATTGCAGATTAAAAATGAAAACTAAAAAAGTTAAAATAAAAACTGTCAGCACATTTATAAACAATGATTTGAGAAAAAGGAAGATTAGAAAGCAGTTTAAAAATATATTTTCAATGTGTTTTTCTTCTCTTAGATTATTCTCTCAAATTTTGCATTCTTTTGTATTGGCACAAAATAATCCCATACCATCTAAAGACATACATTGGCATATTTTTATAGATTTTTTTTATTTTTTAATTGTTTGTGGTCAGCTAAAGAAATAACATATATGTCAAATACATCCAGGATGGCATAAGGGCGAGTAAATGATGAGGAGATTCGTTTTTGGGTGAACTGTTCCTTTAACACACACACACTCATGTTGGCATATGTGGTTTATGAGGACTCTCCATAGACCTAGTGATTTTTATACTGTCCCTTAACTTAACTTTAACAAAAAACTTTTAGTAGTTTTTAATTACAAAAAAAGCGATTTGGTTTATGAGGACACAGGAAGTGTCCCCATAAACCATGTTTACATTGTTATACACGTCATTATACACATTTGTGTCCTTGTAAACCACATATTCAAACACATACACACTCGATGGACGTAGGAACTGTCTTGAAGGAAGTGAAGCAGCAACACACATTGAGTGCTGAAACTTAATCTGCCCACTGCCAGCGGTCTCCTTACAGCCTCCTAGCAGTTTCTTACAGCTAGGGGGCAGTGTTGCCCTTTATTGCCCTAATCTCTCTTACTCACTCGTTTTCTCGTTTAGCCTCACGCCATATTCAAATGCAGCTTGATTAAATTTTTGCCCTTCCGCTAAAGAGGGATAACAGCATGAGAGACAGAAAGAGAGAGAACTAACGCGAGAGACAGAGGCGACTGAAAAGAGCAGGACAAAGAGGAAAATGGAAAGAATATACCGAAATTTCAGTATTTGTGAAAAGATGGAGAAAAAACAATGAACACGACAGATATATTATATAATATATTATAATATATTAATACACATTAAAAAATAATAACCATAATTTGCAAATGTCCCACACAGTAAAAGAGATGATCTCTAAAGTGTGTGTGTGTACTCCAGACAATTTGTATCTCACTTGTAACTTTTAATCTTATAACCAATTCATCATTAACCACAACAATTGTGTTGGTCTGTAAACAGGCTGCCATCTGTGTAACTCTAGTGCTCTGCCATCAGAGAACGTGCCAGAATCTCAGCTGACAGACGGAGCCTCCGACAGGCAGCTGGCCAATGGCAGTAAGACGCCTCGGCCCCCGGCAATAGTCACATTTGGTGACTTACTTTTGCTACAACTTCATTGTTACCTTTGAGTCGAAATGGTCAAACCAGGACTTTCTCATCAATGCCAGCTGTGAGAGGCAGGGGTTGAGGGTCAAAGGTCACACACGTCAACAGGCAATCGTCGCCCACGGCATCCCATCCGCCTCTGTGACGGAGGAGGCCGACGGGGTCTCGCGCATCTGTCAGGAGGAAGGCAGTGATGCATGTGTCTTTTGTTAACAGAATTTGTGTGGCTGGTTGTGCCCCCAGGCAATTTGATGAAAATATTACAGAAGCTCTACCACACTTACTTTATTAGTTTCACCACAGTAAATGTGTCTTCTTAGAGTGTCAAACTAAATGGTATTTGAAAAAGGTCTCAGAAGATGCTTTTAATTTTAGGCCTTTTGTCTGACAGAGAACAGAGGTTTGACAGGTTTACACAGTTCACCAACACATAGGGCTGTATGCTGGACTTTAGAAATACAGAGATCCAACAACTGAATTGGCTAGGGGAGCACTGAAGTCCGCACTGAAAAATATTTCCCTACATATATGCATTTTAAGACGTTTGGAGAACAGACGTTTTGAGACGTTTGGTAAAACCTTGTCTGTCATGTTCTTCTGTGTAAGTGAAGAAAGCAAACAGAAGTTCAATTGATATTTATGTGCAAATACTACCAGAGTGGAAAACAATCTTCTATGTTCTATTAAAACACCATTTGAGTTTGGAATGACTCTCTTTAACTTCTGGAGCACAAAACAGACATTGACATGACATATTAACAGGGAAAGGTTTCAGACACTTGGAGTTGCTTGTAAAACAAAGAACATTAAAGAAATAAAAAAGACTAATAAACAACAAGAATAAAAAACTAGAAAATTATTGTAAAGTAACAAATTTAAACTATTTTCCAATAATAATTCTATTTTAAGAAGCTTTCCACAAACCCTTTCAACGCACTTGATTTAAAACATATTTTGCTGTAGCTCTAGAATGATAGCTCCCACTTTGAGTTTAGGGAATCATTTTCTTAGACAAGTGAATTGACTGAAAGACTATCAGGAAATGTTGGTAAGCAAGTTCATTAAATTCATTTAAAATATGCTCACATTCATTAGTAATGTTTCTTGTGTCTTGTTTCGTCACAAGGACAATTATGAATTACATTACATAAATGATTTTCAATGTACACCTGCATTTTGCAGTTAGCATCGGTGGATATTACTGTTGGTCATTTAACTTTTCAATTTAATATATTTTTACTTTTTTTGTTATTTTTTATGTTTTTTTTAGAAATCGAAGCTGATCTAACTCTAACAAGATACATTTCTTTTAAAGTTGTGTAAAATAACACAGCTGAGGAAAACAAGATACAAATACTGATAGGAACTTGATTATTTTGTAGCGTGTGTGTTAAACAGCCACAAAAGGCATTTAGAGGCTCCAATAAGCAGAGTTCATTAACCTTTCTGGACGGACGGCCTCATCTGAGTGATGGGTTCAGCAGAGTCACAGTGAGACCAGCGTAGCGTGCTAATGAAGAACATTTAGACATTAGATGCTAATGGCTGGGGAAAGGATAACCTTCTCTTCATCTCTCACCCCATAGAAAATGAGAAGACAGAAATTATTTTACATGAGAATGATTGAAAATGAACACAGATTACTTTGATTAGCAGCTTGATGTGAAATGTTACATTCAACGCATAGAAAGCGAAGTTGAATAACAACAACATGAAATGTCTGTGGAAAGAAATTCTGCCGGTTTGACTTTTTTATCTTTTACCTGAAATCAGGTTCAGTCGATCTAAACACCTTCCTCATCAGTTTGACAGTGTGATTTACAGAAGGATAATGTCTCACTGCTGCATCAGTTATGACTGCACTTTCATACTTTATGAGGTCTTTATGAAACCTAATTGATATAATACAGTTAATCCTCTCAAAGTCACTTACTGACTTGTTCTTCTCTTGCTGCAGGAAAACTTGTCTATGTTATAGTGAGGTTTGCTTATCCTAAAGAGCTAATTCCTGCAAAACAACCCGAAAAAATTTCCAAAGCTAATTTGGATAAACTCTGGAATGACCAGACCAAACCCTTTGAAATCAATGCAATCCTTCCCAGAAGCCCTTGTTTTTGTTAAGGGAACCTTTTGGGAGGCTGTGGGCACCAGCAGATGTCAGCGATCGGTCACAAAATATGGATGACCCGTTTATCACCGTGAGCTTGGGAAACCACACAGTTAATGTTAATGTAGCATGCTGTAGAATGACTCAGCAGATGTGTGATCTATCACAAGCTACAGAATTTCCCACATTTTCAGGTTTTTCTGTGAGGTATCAAATGCTTTGACAGCTCATAGCTCTGTGTCACTGGCAGAAAATGTTGTCTGTCTGGCTGTCTATCCGAGGAACAGTAACTTGCATTTTATTCTTTTATTCTTTATTTTCAGGTAATTTAAAACAGTTTGACAGATAAAATAATGATTTAGAATCTGGTTGTGCTGATGCAGACTGATACCAGACACACACACAAAGACACTGGCAGTCGTATTTTATCAGCCCCAATCAATAAGTCAATCGCAGAGTCTTGAAAAATAGTTACACTATAATATAAAAGCATCAGAGAATGGCAACACTATCAGAAGATATATCAACACTCTGCATATTTCTGTGTGTTATTTACTGAACTGTGGGCAATTATTTAGCAGTATGGTTGGTTTAGACAGTGTTTTTTGTAACTACATTCAGAGAGATTAATCCTTAAAACAAGAAAGAAACTATTGTCCAATAGGGCAAAAAATGATGCTGGAAAACCAAAGAATGTTCAGAACTTGGAGGACTTTTCCAAAGATCAGTGGACAGTTTAACTGCTCAGGAGACTCATAAACAACAATCACGCAACATAAACAGTCATTGAGCATCCTGGAAACATCACACAGTATTAAGAATCAAATGTATGTAACTTCTGAACTGGGTTATTTTTGTAAATTCAGTGTTTATTGTGTCTTGTGGCCTATATGTAAACATCTCATATATCATATAGCTTATTCAGGGCAGTAATACACAAATACACAATACAGTCTTTATTCCACTGTCAAATAAAATAGTTTTCCATTTCAGCTTGGTTTGGCCCAGCTCGATTACTAACCATTAGAGGTCCAGAATTCTTAGCACAGTTTGGTAACCAATACATTTTTTCACGTTACCAAGGCAACAACTGACGCATTCCAAATAGCTTTGCTATTAGCCCCAGAGTGGAAAATAAAACCACATCTGTAATGGCTGGGCCAGATCAGCACAGAATGTAACGATTAAGCAAGGAAAATGGTTTGGCCTGATGGTGTAAAAGGGTTTTATGATCCCTATTTTTTTTCCCTAAATTGGTCCATCTTTCTTTAATTTAATACATTTTTCAGATTTGTGCAAGGCATATGTAAACTTAGGACCACAATTGTATATATTTTCAGATACATTCTTAAAACATGTCTTTGTATTGTAGTTTGTTTTCCAGTTAAATGTACCTTGTTTCAGCAATGTTTAGATGATACTAAGGCCAGTTAGTTTGCCATAATGCCATAATGTTTCTCTTTTCTCATTTTCTTCTAAACTATCTAGCTATGCATTTCCACTGATGTGTGTTCGATATGCCTCATGTATAGCGCATGGAGATATCTGATGAGGTGTCACACACATTTTTGTGCTGAAAGCTTTGGCTTTTATCTGGCATGAGTTTAATTGACTGCTGATGACCTCAGCAATCTGATGGGATTAGAAGGGAGACCTTCTGCAGCAAGAACGCATCTCGGAGGTGCATGTTTCTGTCGTGTGCCTTCACAGCTGATAAATCAACAGGAGCTGGATAATGTGCCTGAACGGGATGCTCGGCCTCCCCGCTTGTTTCCCTTGGGAGGGGCAGTAATCCGCATAAAACACTCTTTAAGCAGCTATTTGTCATCCAGCATGTAACTGGCACATCGTGAGGCTCTGAACAGCACAGGAGGGGCCTGCTGCACCTTCTACATAGAAGCGAAACTAAAGCCTTAAAGCCTATTGCACACTACAAGACTAAAGCTTGCTGCCTTTCCGTAACACTGCATCAAAAAGCCATAGATTGTAGCAAACTCACAGCCTGCAAGTATCCTGCAGCAATAATGCAGATACACTTATACACAGCATTGTCCATTATCTCAAAGGCAGTTGACGTTATAAATTCACCTTATAATCATTCTTCATATGATCATTCTCACTCAGACAGTACAACAAATTTCCATTTGAAATCTTTTCCACCAGTTGTCAGGTGTGCACACTGTCTTCTACAAGTAACAGCAACAATCAAATGGGGAATGAGCACATGAACAAGACTTTGGAGAATGAAAAAAAACAATCTCTGTGTCCTTAAATGTGCAAAGAGCGACTATTCTCTGGGCTTGCAAATATCCACAGAACCCACACAGCTCATCGTTGTGTTTTCCTCTCTAATCATACCACATTTCCCGCATGGAATTCAGAATGACCCGGAGAAATGCTGAGACCAAAAAACTAAGTATCATCAACAGTGTCATAGAAAGGAGATTTTTACAAAACACCTGCGTTAACAGTGTCAGAATTTAAGCCACCTGAATTTATGCAAATGGCTGTTCTGTTACTGAACAGAAGAACACAAAGAGAAAATACCCAATACAAGCCAAGGGCTTCACACATACACAAACACACACAACACTGCCAAGATGTCTTTGATTTTACAGTTTGGTTCATTGGAAGATGTCGCTGCCTTTCACCAGATTTCAAAACAGTCAACAATGCAGCTCTCGGGCAACACAAACAGCAGCTCTGCAGATAAGATGCGCTAATCAGCACGGCACAGCCCCGTGTAACATGATTTAACTCAATTTATATGTAAATTAAATATTTTGATTGTAATGAGCTTACTGTGTCAAGTTGTACAAGATGGAGTTTGTCTTCATGTTCAAGACACAATTATATTGCTTGTACTGCAAAAACTTTTATTTACGTCTTGTTTATCAGTAAAAATGTCAGAACATTTTAAAAGGTGATGTGTGTGTAATTTTTTTGTATTTAGGAGAGAAAACGCACACAGGGTTAGTTAGTTGTATAAACAGCCTTAGATTTGAAGCCTTGTTTTTAGACAGTATATCTTGAGTTTTGTTTTTCGTACCCCATTGGCTAATATGTTGTTTTTTTAAGCATGCACCTAAGCCTCATGTAAACCTGAAAAGGTCGATTGACTGAAGTGTTCCGAATGTATATTTTATTTTTTGTGACAATGCAAGATTGTGTGCAGGATTTAAAATTTTTTACATCTTTTGTACAATTTTGTAACATCTTATACAGCCATTTTCTAGTCATCTTTTCTACTGCCTAGATTTCCAAACTTGGCTGGGGTGAAATAGGCAGAAGCAGAAGGGAATGAAATTGTTTGGATCAGAGCTCTAAAACATGCATCTGTGAGTTTGTCTGTGTTTTTAATTGGTCTTAGTAACTTCTGGATACATCCAGTGCCACATGTGGCATCATTAGTGTTAAAAACTGTCCAATCCGTTTGAAATAGGATATTATATGGCTTTATTTCTCACTCATGTTTTCAGTGTAAACGGCAGGAAATAAAAGAGTAAATCTAAAAGTAAAAAGAGAATCCGCAGTAGCATTGTAAGTGCTCGCTTTTAATTGGTGCTTTGTGGGCACAGAATAGATGTATATGCATCACTGTGCTACAAACTAATGGTGTGTGACGTTCCAGCTGAGTCAGCGCTTCGCTGTATGTTGGAATCACAATTGTCAGCGGACACAAGAAGGATCGACCTTTTGCAAAGCAAGCTATGAAATCTGGTTCCTGACACGCTCTTCTTACAGCAACTGTAAGCAGAGCTTTTATCTGCTGCATAGGAGAGGAAGAACATTCGAGGTTCTGCACATGGTTGAAGAGAAAAGACAGCTATTTAAAAGCTGTTGTAAAGACAGCTCTTTACAACTCTGTAAAGGATCATTTGATGAAGTGAAAGCTTAAATATATTAATTTCAAATGAACTTTAGAAATTTTAAAACGATAATAACAATAAAATTAATACAATAAAATTATATTTGACATTTTTGTAATTAAGTTAAATTGACACAAAACCGTAATATTAAACACTAAAGAAGCACTGACATTAAATGTTTTATAGTATATAATAGACCAAACCTTTCTGCGTCTGCAATATGACAAAGCACAAAACTGCTGTCAGATCAGTGTTAAGAAAAAGAATTTTGAGAGGCTGTTGAAAAAGACTCTAATCAAGGTCATTACAAAAAGGCTTCCAACGAGTCTGCCAGCGTGCTAGTTAATGGTGCAGATAATGGCTTATAAATGGTCTTGTCCCGAAGCATCACTGGGACAGAAGTCCAGTATTTCCAACTGTTTACAGCCCACATGAGTAAAAGGTTTAACCTGCATGTAAATGGCATCAATCTCACATATTCTGTTGTTTACATATTCATCAAATCCTAATTATACACATGTGGATAAAAACAAGGAGACAAGACATGATGTAACAGCTGAAGATGTCAGTCTGCATGTGGACACAAAACAATCCTGACAAGAAAACTTTCTGTGTTTCTGTTTTTCTGTGATTCTGCCTAATTCTACTTTAAACATGAAACTATGGATCTATCTATGTAAGCTTGTGATGGCACATTGTCATTTTTAACAAAGGTTATAAACCTATAAAAAGACATCAGACTATCGGGTTAAAGGTGCAGTAAGCAATAACTGAGAAATGCTGTTGATATTTAAAATGAACACCCAAACAAGCATACCCTTATCCTCCTTGCTCTGCCCTCAAAATAACAAACACACTATATGTAACACGGGTAATGGCATACAGCTTGCAGACACGCCCCATTGCTGCACCTTTAAACACATTATGTATCTGAAAGGACAATGTAAATCATATAAAAATTCACTTCAAAAATCCCTTTATCAAACTAGAAAAGGCATGCACTTTAAAGAATGAACCATAGAATGTATTGTCTTTAGCATATGGTTTATTTAGTTGTTATAAGTATTATGAATCATACAAACATGATGCTGTTGAGTCAATAATGATGCATCACATAAAGTAATCATACTTTATATAATACTTCATAATATCATACTTCATATAATCAGACTCATAATTAAACCAAATTATTGTCAGAGCAAATATTTGCACTTCCAGTGAAACAATGAAGGTTTAAGATGATCCTAAAAGAGTTACCTCTAAAGAGTCATGATAAAGTGGCACAAAGACAGGAGCGTTTAGAAGCATCCATCATTCCGATGGTTGATGCAACACATTAGCAGTGAAGAAGCTGATGCTCAGGGCTGAAGGATCTTTATGAGCTCTGCTGTTAGTGTGACTTCTCTCACGCTGGTCCTGATCCATCCTGCCTGCAGGAACGCCCCCCACCCCCCACCCCCCTCGTAGATTTATGACCAATTCGTTCGACTCCACATAGATGGAGAAACTCATAGCACATGCTGCAGCTCTGCTCACAGGCCAGCCATTTATCAAAACTGGCATGCGGAAAATACGTTTTACGAGGATGGAGCGTATCGGTATTGGTTATTTTAATTGTGGTGTTATACTAGTCTTAGACTGTACAAAGCCTTTATGCACAGCCTTCCTTTTGTAAACAAGATTTTTATACAAGATAAAACAGACTAATGTTTAAACAACAGAAAGGTATCGCAATGAATAAGATTGATTTAAATAAATACAGAGATCAACAGTTTACAACAGCAGCAGCAACAACAATAACAACAGCAGCAGCAGAACCAACAACAGAAGAACCAACAGCAACAGAAATAACAGGAGCAGAACCAATAACAGTAACAACACAACCAGCAACAGCAGAAACAACAACAGTAACAACAGCAAAAGAACCAGCAACAGTAGTAACAACATCAGCTGCGATGACAGAAACAACAGCAACAGTAGCAGCAGTAAGGCAGTATGTTGCAGCTGAAGACCAAATTTAAAATGCCAGATGCTCTTCTAAAAATGCCATTGTTTCTTAGCTGAGATACCATGGTTGCTATAATATGAAATATCTGCCAAAGTTACATGTTACTAGTATCTGATTTAGCAGAACGTTTGCTTCATCATAAAATATTAAGATTGTGGTAGCCTGAGGACATCACCTGCTACAGAAATTGATCACCAGAGACACAATGATTAACATCTGCATCATGGTTCAGTCGTTAAACAAGAAGAATTGTCCCATCCCTCCTGTACTGTGTTTGGACAGCTGGGTAAAACCAACATTGACAAGTTGGTTTTACCAGAGTTTCAGGGGAGTAAATAAGCAGTTAGTTCACCGCGGCAGCGGTCGCGGCATCCCTCCTCGTGTGAAGACTGATAAGTGTAAAGACCAGCGACTCTACCTGCGTGATTCCACCAAGCAAAGACACTGACAAAGCATTTAAGCACTTTTTTAATTTTACTTATTTTTGTACCTTTTACATAAGCACTTATATTATGTGTATATCATATGTATATTATATTATATTATTGTTACTAACACTCACAAATCACATGATGTACGCTACAGGCGTCACAATTCTCATAACCTTCGTACTGTACATATACTGTCTTCTGATACATAACTAACTCTTTCTGTGGGCCTCTGGAATTGTCAGTTTGCTGTTAACAAAGCAGACTTTATTACATCCATAGCTACTCATTCTAACCTCTAACCTCATGGCTCTAACCAAGACCTAGATAAAACCTGAGGACACTGCTACACACGCAGCCCTCTCCACCAAAATCACTTTCTCCCACACTCCTCATCAGACGGGGAGGCGTGGGGGGACTGGGCTACTGATTTCTAGGGACTGGAAATTCACTCAGAGACCATCGATAGCTGCTATCAGCTCCTTTGAATCTCATGCAGCTACTATTACCCACCCAATTCACATTCATGTGGTTGTCATCTACCGCCCCCCCAGGTCCATTAGCTCACTTCTTGGATGAGCTTGATGTTCTCCTGTCATCCTCTACTGCTTCTTGGAGACTTCAACATCCATGTTGAAAAACCTCAAGCTACTGACTTACACACTTTTCTTCAGCTAGTGTGTAACCAGCTCAACCTCATTTACACAAGACACCTTCTTACTCTCAACATTCAAATCACTCCCGAACCACCACACACTCCACCACAGGTCACCTTTGGTAAAAAACTTTGCTCACTCTCACCCACTAGACTATCCGCTATGGTTTCATCTGCACTCCCTCCATCTAACAAACTCGTCGCACTTGATACTAATAGCGCTACTAACACACTCTGCCTCACTCTAGCATCACTCTAGCATCACCCTGGCTGTCTGATGTTCTCCATGAGCGTCGCTCTAAACTCAGGGGTGCGGAGAGAATATGGTGCAAAAAATACTGTACACCTCATGTTTTACCAATCTCTTCTGTCTTCCTTCTCGGCTGATGTCACTATTGCTAAAATGACAAAGACAATGCTTCTAACTCCTGCATGCTCTTTTAAACATTTTCTTCTCTCCTCCTCCACCTCCATCTTTAACACTCACTACTAATGACTTTGCTACATTCTTTCTCAGCAAAACCGCAATAATCAGCACACAATTCGCCACACCTCAAACTGACAGACTTGCTACCCCATCAACACCACAAACACTCACATCTTTTTCTCAGCTCTTTAAGTCTGATGTCTCCAAACTCATGCTATCTAACCATCCTACCACCTGCCTACTCGATCCCATTCCATCTTATCTCCTTCAAGCTATTTCTCCAGCAGTCACACCAACACTTACTCACATAATTAACACATCTCTTCACACTGGCATTTTCCCTACTACATTTAAGCAAGCTAGGGTAACCCCACTGCTAAAGAAACCCAACCTAGATCCAGCACTACTCAAAAACTACAGACCAGTATCCCTGCTTCCATTCATGGCAAAGATTCTGGAAAAAGTCGTGTTCAATCATGTCTCTGCCTTTCTCACTCAGGACAACCTCATGGATAACAACCAATCCGGCTTCAAGAAAGGTCATTCGACCGAGACTGCACTGCTCTCAGTCGTTGAAGATCTCAGAGTTGTTAAAGCGGACTCCAAATCGTCAGTTCTTATCCTGCTGGATTTTTTAGCCGCTTTATATACTGTAAACCACCAGATCCTGCTGACTATGCTCAAATCACTAGGTGTTACAAGTACTGCACTCCTGTGGTTCAGATCTTACCTTTCTGACAGGTCAGGGTGTCTTGGAGGGGAGAGGTGTCCAACCTGCAACATCTAGATACTGGGGTGCCCCAGGTTCTTGGACCACTTCTCTTCTCCATCTACATGGTGTCTCTAGGATCTGTCATTCAGAAACATGGCTTTTCCTATCATTGCTATGCTGATGACACCCAGCTCTACCTCTCTTTTCACCCTGATGATCCCATGGTACCGATTCGCATCTCAGCGTGCCTAACAGACATATCGTGTTGGATGAAGGACCATCACCTTCATCTCAACCTTGCTAAAACAGAAATGCTTGCGATTCAGCAATCTCGTCTCTTCATCATACCTTCTTAATCCAGATTGATGGGGCAACCATTACTCCATCCAAGATGGTCAAAAGCCTTGGAGTAATGATTGACGATCAACTGAGCTTCTCTGACCACATCTCTAGAACCTTGTTCCTGCAGATTTGCTCTCTACAACATCAGGAAGGTCAGACCCTTCATATCGGAAAATACAGCACAACTCCTTGTTTAAGCTCTTGTTCTCTCCAGACTGGACTACTGCAGTAGAGTGGTCTTTAACAAGCTTAAAAGAGCACACGTCACTCCGCTATTCATCCAGTTGCACTGGCTGCCAGTAGCTTCTCGCAACAAACTCAAGGCTCCGATGTTTGCATTCAAAGTGACTACTGGATTCGCACCTCCTTAACTGCTCTCACTTCTTCGCATTTATGTGCCCTCCAGAAACTTGTGTTCAGCTAATGAATGTTGCCTTGTGGTTCCATCCCAAAGAGGGAAGAAATCACTTTCCCGGACTCTTACTTTCACTCTGCCTGGTTGGTGGAATGAACTACATTATCAGAACGGCTGAGTCACTAGCTGTTTTCAAGAAACGACTAAAAACTCAACTATTTCGTCTTCACTTTCTTAACTAATTAACTAACACACTGCCACTACCTCTACTTCTACTTCTTTTATTTAAAAAAAAAATTGGCTTCTTACACTGTTGGAATACCTGAGACTTGTTTATAGCACTAATTTATTGTTGCTCTTATAGTTGTTGAAATTTCTTCTTTGTCCTCATTTGTAAGTCGCTTTGGATAAAAGCGTCTGCTAAATGACTAAATGCAAATGTAAGTGTTTTACTGGTAACACTTTAGACTGCTGTTTCTTATTTACATTACTTAAATTGTTAGTTACACAAATTATGAGTTCTGTATTAACACTGCACCAGGAAAGAAACTATAACCAGGACTCTAAACGGACCCATGGACTAGACAAAAGGTCAGCAATGGTTTCAAACAGCAAGAAACAATGATCTAAAACAAGATTGTAAACATGAGAGGAATATATAGGATAGTAATAAGGAAGGATAAGAAATAGGTGAGATCACTAACAAAGTACAAGGGGATAGGGGAAAAACCACAATGACAGTGGAGCATGTGGCATGCTGTCAAAGGAAAGCTATGGATTATCAGAACAATGGAAATGACAGTAACCCCCAGAGGCACCCCCTGGTGATCCGGGAGGGGGCCCACCTTGTCGCTGACAGAAGTCCTCTATCAAAAACACCAGGCACTCCTGGAACTGCGAGAAGAACAGTAACGGAGGTTTCACTTTTTTCTTGAGGGGCAACAGGAGTATCGGCAGCTGCTACAATCTGCTCAGGAGGCCGGGGGACCTGCAGACCTGTTCACCTCCTGCTGCAGAAGATGGGCACTGAAGATGACCCGGAGGCCTTCATCCTGCTGTTCGAACGCACAACAGAGTCTGTTCGTTTTCTTTTTGTTTTCTGTTAAATAAATGAGTGTGTATCACTCACCCGCTCTCCAACCATGGTCGGTGACTTTTTTTTAAATTTCATTGCCAGGGAATTGTCACACCAAGTTATGGATGTAATCTTTCTAAATTAGTATAAGGATGATCAACATGCTAAAATGGGAAATGGCTCGTCGATTTGACCCCTCATTCATAGGCCTACCACAAACAGTTATGTACAGAAATTTTGTCAGAAAAGGAAGAAGTATGCAAAAGAGTAATAGTGATGCTTTGCTTTACAAGCCCCGTCCCCCACTATCTGGTCTCAGAGTTTGAATTCAGCTGACTACTGGACCTTGGGGACGGAAAAAATGACAGATTTAGTGTGGAGTACATCTGTTCTTGTAGGACATGTTCCCGGTTCCGGATTACCTAATTAATGCAGCCTAATAATCCCTTAGGAGATTTGAGTAATAAATTCATATGACTATGTGTATTCAAGATTAAAGAGGTGGGTCTTTAGTCTAGATTTAAAATGACAGTGTTTCTGCCTCCCGGACAACACTGGAAAGACTACTCCAAAGTTTGGGTGCCAAATACAAGAAGGATATACCACCAGCACTTGTTTTTGAAATTCTGGGTACGAACAGTTGGTCAGAAATTTCAGATCGCAGTGAACACAAAGGACTATAATAGGAGGGGAGCTCGCTTAAGTATTGAGGAGCTAAACCATTCAGGGTCTCAAGATTTTAAAATTTATACGATGCTTGATAGGCAGCCAGTGTAAAGTTGACAAAACTGTGCTTATGTAGTCATACTTGTTCGTTTTCATAAGAACTCTGGCTGCTGCATTCTAAACCATCTGGAGTTTTTGGATTATTTTTGCAGGGCAGCCACCAAGTAGGGCATTGCAATAATCAAGTCTTGATGTCATGAATGCATGAATTCATTTTTCAGTGTCTGACTTTGAGAGCATGTGTCTTAGTTTTGATATATTTTTAAGCTGAAAAAATGCAGTTTTACAAATATTGGAAATATGGCTTTCAAGGAGAAATTGTTAGTAAAAATGACACCCAAATTTTGCCAAATAAAGCAGGCATCTATCCAGAGTATGTTGCTCCATGTGGAGGGTTTTTACCCAACAAGTAAAACTTCTGTTTTATCTGAATTTAATAGTAGAAAGTTGCTAGTCATCCAAGTTTTGATATTTACTATGCATTCTATTAATGAGTTTTGTTGAGCCTAGAAGAAATGTATAGCTGAGTATCATCAGCATAACAATGGAAACAAACTGCATGTCTCTTAATAATTTCCCCCAGAGGTAGCATGTATAAGGTGAAAAGTAGGGCCCCAAGAACTGAGCCCTGCGGTACTCCATATTGGACTTGTGACCAATACGAGATCTTTTCACTCACAGCAACAAATCACCAGCAAAAGCAGGCGGCCCCTCACTAAACAGTCCTCTTTTTGTTTCCTTTTTTTTCCCCTGTCACTTCTGTTTTCACAGCGGCGTGCCTTTCCCCACGGACATGGAGGAAATCCTCCAGCGCCTTACAGAGGTAAGCGTTCGCCAGCAGCAAATCGTGGAGCATCTGGCCATCCGTCAGAACCGGACGGAGGAAGAGCTCGTGACTATGCACGCCCATGCCGCCCACCATGCGCCACTACCCGACCCGCGGCCACACGTCACCCGTCTGCTGTCCAAGATGACGGCAGACGATGATGTGGAGGCGTTCTTGCGGGTCTTCGAGTCAACCGCAACTCGTGAGGACTGGGCTCATGAGGACTGGGCCTCCTCACCGGCGAGGCGCAGCGCGTGTACTTCTCCCTGCCGTCCGCGGTCGCGGGGGAGTACCCGGAAGTGAAGCGGGAGATCCTCGCCAGGCTGGGTCTCTCCTCGTAAGTAAGTAAAGTTTATTCCACATTCTGTCCTCCATTTCTCCTTAATATAAATTGTAGAGTGGGTTTTTATATTTTCCAAACTCTTGTATATCTGAGAAACAATATTATATCTAATACCTGATGTGTATGCCCTCTTAAGCAGGTCTATCAATGGATTCAAATTATCTTCAGGTTTTCTTTTTCTTTTTTGATCATAATAATTTCTAACCTGGAGGTAGCCAGTGCAGTTCCATTTATGCCAACGTAGTTTTCAAGCCTATTTAGTAGAATGCTGTGGTCAATAGTGTCAAAAGCTGTGCCAAAGTCGAATAATACTAGAAGAGAGATGCAGCCACGATCGGCTGACAAAGGCAGATCATTAGTAACTCTGATGAGAGCAGTCTCTGTACTATGATATGGTTTATCCTGACTGCAAATTGTCTGTAGTTTACTTGTTAAACATTAAAAAAAAAACTTGATCCCAGGGAACTAGTCCAATATGGAGTACCGCAGGGCTCAGTTCTTGGGAACCAAGCATTTTTTCATCTTAAAAATATATCACAACTATGACACATGCTCTCAAACCAGACACTGAAAAATGAATTCATGCATTTATGACATCAAGACTTGATTATTGCAATGCCCTACTTGGTGGCTGCCCTGCAAGATTATTTCATAATTATTATTTCATAAACTGAACCATAAACAAATGGTTCAGAATGAAGCAGCTAGAGTTCTCACGAGAACAAACCATATAAGCTCAGTGTTGTCAACACTACACTGGCTGCCTATCAAGCATCGTATATATTTTTAATTTTTGCTGATTACCTACAAGGCCCTGAATGGTTTAGCTCCTCAATACCTAAGGGAGCTCCTCTCCTATTACTGTCCTTCGTAATTTCATAAACAAGTGCTGGTGGTAGATCCTTCTCGTATTTGGCAGCCAAACTTCGGAATATTCTTTCACAGTGTTGTCCGGAAGGCAGATACATTATGTCATTTTAAATCTAGATCTAAATACCCACCTCTTTAATCTAGCCTACACATAGTCCTATTGATTTATTACTCAAATCCCTTAAGGGACTATTAGGCTGCATTAATTAGGTAAACTGGAACCAGGTACACTTTCCACAAGAACACATGTACTGGCTCCACATTAAGTCTGTCTGTCTTTCATTCCCCAAGGTCCTGTAGTCAGCTGGATCCAAACTCTCAGACCAGATGGGGGGAGACTGGATTGAACAACACCTGAGACAGATCATCAGGACTTCCTTAGTAAACCTATCGTTATATGCACCGCCTCCGGGTGTGTTTTCACGGTGTGTATGTGTTCACTACTGTGTGTGTGCGCGCACTTGGATGGGTTAAATGCAGAGCACAATTTCCGAGTATGGGTCACCATACTTGGCCTCACGTCACGTCACGTCCTTCCTACTTTTAGCATAGTTAGTTTATATATTTTGTTCCCTGCTTAGTCACAGCAGTGCGATGTTATGGTTGCAATTAGTTACATTATGCCTCACCATTTCTGTTGGCATGATTTCTCAGTGCCTGACATATTATCAAATATAATTAGAACAATCCATTTTTCATCGATAAATAACTATAAATCATTATAATCAACAAGCGTTAACATGCCAAAGGAGAACTGGCCCTCCCAGTTAAGGCTGGCTTCTCCCAAGGTTTTTTTATCCATCTATACCTCATTAGAGTTTTGGTTCTTTGCCACTGTCGCCCTGTCGGCTTGCTTGCTGGGAAATGGCTGACGTTTAACTTAGCCTAGGGTTTTGTAAATTGTAAACTTTTAATATTTTTATTGTATATATTTTACTTTTGCATGTTGTGTGTAAGTGCTATTGCAAATCCCTTATTCCCCTGTTCCATAAAATGTTATTTTATATGCCATCTCCATGAAAGATAGAACATATATCTTGCTTAATGATTTTGTGGTTTTATCGGTTCAGTCAACCCTTTATTCAGAAACCTACTATAAACCTAGTATACCTAATTAGTCTTATAAATCTCAAACATATAATTTGCAATAATACCATTAACATGTCTGACATTTGTTCTGTGTTTTATTATTATTTTTTTATATGTAAAGCTGCTTTGAAGCAATGTAACATTTTAAAAAGTGTTGTATAAATAAAATTAAATTTCCTTGACCATGTTGCTGAAACCAAGATAAGACAATTAATATCACCAATTAGAAGACCATGTTTAACGCCCAATGAACTGGACAGATGACAGACCCCCTACATACAATACAGACATTTCAACCAATAGCCTTTAATATCTATCAGCTCATCTGTGCCATTTATTATTGTCCCCTACCAAACATGTCACTAACATTTAATCTGAACTGTTGAATAGGAAGAGAAATCTCTGCTCTGAAATCTCTGAAGAGAAATCGCTTTAACTTACAATAAAACAGAAAACTACACTTCAGCATATCCCATTGAAGTCATGTGGTGTTTGATTATGAATAACACAGAATGCATGGTAAAGTTTGTAGTATGGAGAGAGAGAACGCGACAGAACACCCTAACACGACTCGTGTGGCAGCTTCTTAGTTCCACAGTAAATGCTCTTAGATCAGCCACAGCATTTATGTTAAACTTTGCAAAATATTAAAGCTAACAGTATGTACAGTATAATAAAACAAAAATCAGCCCTAATCTATGTAATAAGTTACTTTAAGAGGTGTGGACTAAATTAAGACTTTTGTCTACACTGCAGTCATAAATGTTGAGGCAATGCTAAAAATAATATAGCTGTTTTTCACAAGAGGTTGGAATGGTTAGCATTAGCAGTTAGCTTTCTCCATTGATGGTCATCCAGTAGGAATAGTTCGTGTTCTTGCAAGTAACAGCTAAATGTGTTTCTTTTTTGTCCAATTACTGTTTTATTTTTTCATTTGCAAGATTTTTCCATTTGCTTTTTACAATCACATTGCATTACAATTTTCATGAAGTTTCTTTACAGGTAATGACATAATTACCCATAAAACTTCATCCTGGGTAATTATTTACCCAAGAATTATTTACCCAAGACTCAGATTACCAAAAATCGGCTTGGGTCCAGTTTGAAAAAGTACAGTAATTTACTAAAATGGAGAAAGTAAAATGGTTAACTTAACATTGTATAATATATTATAGAATTATTACAGTATATTATACAATTTATTCTAGAATATTGTATAATAAATTGTAGTATTGTAGTGTAGCCAGACACTTTTGAATAAAAGGGTAACATGACATGGCAGTAACATAACTGCTTTTTATTTAGATTATCTTGGGATGCTCCAGTAAAAACATGCCCTCTAAAAAAAGCCAAAATACGAGCAACTAAACCCCAAACATTCACATGTTGGAGGACATTTTCAGTTGTATATACAGTAGGTTGTAGACTTTCTTATCTTTCCAGACATTCATCACTTTGGCCTGAACTTTTCCCTGGTCGCAGCAGTGGTACCTCGCTTTGGGTTGCCAGGCCAGTCACACAGCAGTGGTTTTAAAGGCCTGGAAAGGTTTCACACAGTCAAGCCAAATAGACCTGTGGTACCACATCATGAATTTGCTGAGGGAGGCTCTGCCAAGTCTGCCTGGCAGCTCAGTACAGGACTACAGCTGTGGAGAGATTACATTCTGTCTGAAACAATGTTCGCCTTCAGCTAAAATCCACACAAATAAGCATTTCTAAATGAAGCCTCATCAAGGCTTGAACATTTCTTTTTGAAGAGCAGATTTCTTGTTGACTTGTTTCCTACTGAAACAGGAAGTTGGGGAGAGACATTTTGTGTGTGTGTTATACTTTATCAAACAATATAGCCAATAGGATTTAGTTTACAACTCGCTCACGCATAAACATTGCATGTAAAATGTGTGGCTTTGGGATATTTTTTTGTGAATCCCATGTAAATTCCCATGGGAAATTCATGTGTTCACATTTACAACGTGACAACATTATTCACAGATAATCTTTTGCACATGTAAAATTCATGTGTTTTTCTGTAAGGGATACAGTCCAGTAGTGTCACACAGTGTGCAGTATGCTGTTTTGATCTTATTTCAAACACAATCAAATAATATTACAAATATATATTCATATGTTAATCATGTTAACATATGTTCATCAAACCACTCTGTCACCAGTCTTGCTGTGTGTATTGCCGCATTATCATCCTGATACACAAACCCACCTTCAGGGTACAATGTTTAAACCATTGCATGCACATTGTCCTCCTGAATGGTTCGGTAGTCCTTGGCAGTGATGCGACCATCTAGCACAAGTATTGGGCCTAGGGAATTCCATGACATTGCAGCCCAAATACACCCCATGCTTCACTCTGGGCATGCAACAGTCCGGGGGGTAAGCTTCTTTGGGGCTTCTCCACAGTGTAACTCCCGGATGTGGAAAAAACTAGGTGGACTCATCAGAGAACAATAAAATACACGCATTTATGACTGTAAATGCTGCCTGTACATTTTGTAGCATTTAACAGGAAATAAAGACTTGATAAAAGGTTTTAAGACAAACATATTATTTATGTTTTGTCAAATAATGCTATTAATTAACATTACATACATTACATCTCATGTTTAGCTTTGCTAGAAATCAGAAAAAAAAAAAATTGTAATGATGTTTATTTCTGCTGGTGTGTGTGATGTGAAGTGTAAATCATCATATATTCATCATATATAAACATTATCATAATTTGTTGTACTGTAAAAGTTACTTTCTTCTGGGGAGCACACCACAAGAGTGTGAAATATTATAGTTACCATAGGTCCGTTAAACGGCTCAAGTACATCACAAAAACACCACAAGAGTCATTCGGTTTAAAACAACATGATGACAGATCTGTTTTTTAGTACAGCGAATATTTACAACTGTAAGACTGAAAAACGTGTGACTATTCATCAGATACAACATTAATCTGCCTTATCTGTCTTATCTTGTACAATGTTCCACTAAATATTATTGTTATCCATGGTGTGTCATAAATAGCGGAATAACAGCATTCACTGCAAAGACTTTGGATGTCAATATTAAAAAGTGTTGTGTTTGAGGTGCAGTCATGACCTGCGGCAGCATTTACAAACAACATCAACACATGCTTGATTACCTGCTGGAGAAACACCTGCTACCCTGCTGAGTGAGTGTGTATGAGAGAGGTTTTGGTCAATACAGTCATCTAAAGGACTTGTTTTGGTTCACTGTCTGTTCCTAATAGACCCTCAACCGACTGACACATTGATTTCTCTCTGGTGTAAATTGACAGAAGTGTACTGTTTTCTTTTGTGTGTGTGTTTGAGATAAGTGGAGCGGAATGAACCACAGACCGTATAAGAATTCCCCCTCTGGGTGAAAATTCATTATGAATGTCATGGGTTGCCACAGCAAGCAATCCCATTGGACAAATGAGACTTGTGCTGTAAGGTCATTGGTCCAAGTTCAATTGAGTGTTTTGGTTGAAAGCCAAATAGATTTTTTTGGAAATTGACCATTTATTTAGAGCATAAGAGCATTTAATCTGCTAACAGTGAACATTTGTGCATGTAAGACAGAATCACCAAGGGGAAAAAAAAATCACTGTTGAATATCTCAACTGTTTCTGCTAGACAGCAAAGAGATGAATGTGAGAAAAAAACTGGGCCTTTGAGTCTTAAAGTATTTGCTTGAACCCAAGCAACTAAAATGCAGCTAACATCTCTTCACAAATTTATCTGAATTGACTTGCCATCATCATGAGCTGAGATGAGCTGCTTCGCTTCGAATCTCTGTACTTTGTTCTTTAAGTCTGGAGGCTTACCATGTTTTGCCAGTCTCTTTGGGATTACTACAATCACCAAATTGTAGAAAAAAGACTAGACTGTCCTATACCTCCACTAACAAAGCAATTAAACACACCTGAGTCAGTACTAACACCTATGAAGTTATTTGTCCCAGACAATTTGCCTTGTGTATAAAAAGTGCTCAAAATCAAAATGCAGGACAAATATGTAACATCATATTATTTATAAATTATAGAATATAACCTGAGAATAAAACTTAAATCACTTTGTAACAACGACGTTCATGTGTAGCCGTTTATTTGTGTCGTAAAACAGTCAAGGATCAAAAACCAGCAATCAGAAATATAAGAGGCAAGGCAAAAACGTAAACAGTATAACAGGCGAAGGTCGAGGCAGGCAGCAAACAATCATCAACGTTAAACAGACACAGCTCAGGACAGGCAGCAAGCAATTCAAAACTTAATCCAAAAACTGAGTCAAACAGGCAGACAGCGAACAATCAGAAAACCATAAACAATCCAAAACGTAACCAGGCAAACCACAGGGAAATAACGCTCTAAAATGCATGCAAAAGGCAATACAAGACATCGCAACAAGTCATTGACGATCTACAGTTTAAATAGTCCCGTTAACGATAAACAGGTGCCAAACAGGAAGTAATCAGCAAGGTACATGGGAGTTGTAGTCCGAATTGGTTCAGTACTCTGGCGAGGGTTCCCTCTGGTGTCGTGGAGGAGGCGGAGCGGGAGCCTTCTCCGTAACACACATGTTTTTTGTTTATAAATCGAAAGCAGTGGAGAACAGAGGAAAGTCAGGGGAAAAATGGGTTAGTTTAGCATTCCTGTAGCTCAGTGGTTAGAGCATGGCGTTAACAGCCTCAAGGTTATGGGTTTGATCCCAGGGATTGCATACTCAGAATCAATGTATAGTATAATGCAATGTAAGTTGCTCTGGATGAAAGCATCTACCAAATGCATAAATGTAAGGTTAAAACATAATAGACAGCTGTTTGTTAAATTTCCTTCAATGACATTTCCAATTTGATTTTCATTGTAATATGTTTTTATAGAAAATGTTCCATAAATTAAACAGACTACAACAAATGTGACCCAAATGTACAAATACATATTGTAATAATTTTATATATAAAATTATATATATCTATTTGACAGTACAAGGAGTAATATTAGCTTATTATATAATGTAAATTTCCTTAATGCAAAATAGCATTTCTTGTTTTTTGATTTTGTTTCTTTGGCATGAAATTCACCTGGATGTGTTCTTGTGTCTTACTGCATTAAGTAAGACATTAACTCTGTAATGAGTTTTACAGAGAAATATCAGAGACAAAGCTGATTCTTAAAAAACATTGTTTAAAGTCATTAAAATTTTTGGAGCTGTGAGCTATTTCCTTTGGGTATTGTTTTTATGGTTAAAATCTGTATCAGGACCAACAAATGGGCTTCATTGACACAATGATTTTGGCAGGGTGAAACTTTTGGCTGACACTGTTCTATGTCATTTATGTAACCAGCTGGATTCTAAGGTTGAGATGAACCGGAATCAAATTGTCGTTTGTCAGTTTGAGCCAAACCAAGAGCAAACAAGAATCCACACTCTCTCTCTCTCTCTCTCTCTCTGTCTGTCGCTCTGTCTTTGTCTTGAGCTAAATGTCTTCAACCAACTCTCTACCTTTCTTTCTCAGAACAACCTTCTGGACAGCCACCAGTCTGTCTTCAAAAGTGGACATTCAACTAAGACTGCCCTGCTCTTGGTTATTGAAGCTTAGAGACAGTCTCTGAATCTTTAGTACAAGTTTTGATGGATCTGTATGCTGCTTTTGACATAGTTAACCACCATATCCTACTTTTTACCCTCATGAAAAACACTGTCATTAGTGACACTGATATGTGTCTTAGAGGGGTAAGGTATCTAAGTCTCAACATCTCTACTGGGGTTCCTCAGGGTTCAGTAATTGGACCACTTCTCTAACATCTACATGTCATCACTAGGATTGGTCATTCACAAACATGGCTTTTTCCATCATTGCTATGCCACTAACACACAACTCTACTTCTCATTCCAACCAGATGATCCGACAATAGCTCTTGCATCTCAGTTTGCCTGAAAGACATTTCTGGCTGGATGAAGGACCACCAACCTACAACTCGCAAAGATGGCACTGCTTGTGGTCTCCAGCAACCCCACATTTATCACAACCTCTCCATCCAGGTTCATACTATAACTGCTTCCAGGACAGCCAGGAACCTTGGAGTGTTGATTGATGATTTTTTTTTACTTTTACCGACCATATTACTATAATGGCTGAGTCCTGCAGATTTGCCTTACACAACATCAGACCCTTCCTATCGGAGCACCCCACACAACTCCTCATCCAGGCTCTTGTGTTGAGCACATGTCACTCCTCTATCAATTAGTATTGTCTGTCAGTTGTCACTTGCATCAAATATAAGGATCTAATGCTTGATAACAGGGCACACACTGGCTCTGCTTCCCTATACCTAAACTCATTAGTTCAGACTTATGTACCCTCCAGAAGCTTGCGCTCTGCAAATGAACAGTGACTTATGGTACCATCCCAAAGAAGTACTAAATCACTCTCAGGCACCTTCATCTTCACTGTTCCCCACTGGTGGAATGACCTACCTAACTACCTGTCCCACTAGTACTAGTACTGACCTGTTTTATTGTATTTATAAAAATTACGCATACGGTACTGGACTAGTTGGGACTAGTCACAACACTTATGCATTGTTTGCCTTTTGTTTATTATGATTGCTTCTACTGTTCTCCTCATTTGTAAGTTGTTTTGGATAAAAGCGTCTGATGCGTCTAAATGTCAGTGTAAATGTTTGCCTGTCTCTCTGTCTGTCTGTCTCTCTCTGTCTGTCAGGTAAGGTTACTGAGGTCTGTCTTGGTCGTTGAGGTCTAGTGCTGCTGTCTCTCTCTCTCCACTCATCTACCCCTCCCTTCATCCCTGGAGTGACACAACAAGTTAGTGGTGTAATAAATCACAGTGCGGCTGGCTGCTCTCATCTTTGATGTAATTAATAGGTGCTAAGAGAACGTAACAGCCTGTAATTTGCAGATGCCAGTTTGAGGTGGACATCAGAAAGATCCTTCTCCACCTTTTCTTTTCATTTTTAAGGAAAAAGTGCAGAACGTTGTTAAAATGTCAATGTTAAATATAAATATTCATACATGTCTATAAAACTGAAAAACTGAACTAAAGAAAATTTGAAGGTAAATATTAACAGGATTTTTGCTGAAGAAAATGTAAGTGGTGCTTTCTTGGGCACAGTGTTGCTATGTGGTTGCTGAGGCATTCTGAGTGGTTTATCACGCAGTCGTAGGGTGTTGTGGGTGGCTGTCTGGTTGTTTCTTAAGTGTTCTGACTTGTAGTTAAATACATCCAGGCCACTATAAGTATGTCATTTGTCACATTGATCTGTTTGTTTAAGTGTCCAACCAGCTCAACAGTGTTCAATTTTGATTCAACCAATAACCTGGAACTGTTGATCTGTCTGTTGATCTCTATGTCCAGCCAAAGAAGTTGTTTAGTTCCAAATTCTATAAAGACCCTCCTTCTGAAACATTTGATTAGTCAAGCTGGTCAATCCGATGTGATTGGTCACCCATTTAGAGTGTATTCCAGAAATGCCCTACCCCTTACAATACCTGTGAGCATCAGTTTTGTCATATCATTTTAACAAGTGAATCAACTAGAATCACATTTGCAAGACAACTGTGTGTGAGCTGTGCACGTATAAGCCACACTCCTTGTTAGACTGGGCATCTCCTATGTCAGACCAATCATCACTTTTTCGTCCCACTCCAGTTACATAACCACTGGGTTCATCTGCAGGAACGTGCCATAAAACAATAAAACTGCTGTTCCTAAAGATATGGTTTCAAGCTTCCCCCGATGAGATGCTGACACGCGGGACGTGACCTCAGTTTCACCTCTGCCTTCCCTCCCTCCCTCTAGGTTCAGAACATATATGTGCAACATATATGAACATATATGTGCAACATTCAGTGTGATGTCATTGAGTTTTTATTTTCATCTTTGGTATCATTTTAAAGGTTATGTGTGATGGGTAAAAAGGCTAATTTTTATTATTATGGGAAATAGTGTTTCGCAAAAAAACATCACAAAAAACAGTGCAAACATCACAAGAATGTCAAAAAGTGCAGACATGTGCAGACAGTATAGAGTGCAAAACATCCTGTACAAATCAACCAGTACAAAACACTACAGAACATATAGTACACTACAGAAACACTGCAATACAGTACAATTGAACACAGAGAGCAGGCCCACCAATATAAATATTTGCAGAGTGTGAGTGAGGATACATGGATGTAAACATTTGAGTGTATTAGTAGCAGTATTAGCAGCTGTAAGATGTGCAAAAATGCAATATGGTACAGAGATGTGCAAAATACCGAATGTACAGAGGGGTGTTCACAGGAAACCTAGATCATGTTGTGTTAACTATCCCAGCAGGGTGCCTCTTTAGGTCACAAAAAGCTTGTCAGACCAAATTCTGAATTGGCCATAGAATTGATGACTCTTTGTCTTATCTGTATATCTAAGGTGGTTAGGCAAAAGCCTCAGAAAAGCATTCTGTAACCAAAACATCCAGGTATGGCAATAAAAAACTCTGTGACTTAAACTTTGTGACTGTGACTTTTATATTCTGTTAAATATATATTATTTCTTGAATTCTAATTTAGTTTTTTTTACTGCATTTAATTGATGTTTTAACCTGCCTGGCATAATAAATTGTAGTTCTTAATATATTTAAAGTTCTTCAGAAATTGTTATTACCAGTAGATTAGATTAGATTAGATTAGATTAGATTAGTCAGATGTTACAACAACAAAACATGTCAGGATAAGACCATACTGATTACATTAACCAAGATCTCCAGATTTCTGTCTCTCACCTGACTTGGCAAGTTGCATGATTGTGACAGATAACTATTATAGACCTAAACAAGCATGAGCGGCCAGATTTAATAATATTAGTTTACCTCTGCTAAGGTAGTAGACTGACTAAGACCTCTGACTACTACAACTGGCTAAGATCAGACTGACAGTTTTGTGACCATAAGATCTGCATATACTGGCTGGCACAAGACTCTGTGCATTACATTGTAATAAAGACTGTGTTCCACTTATTGTCGGCTGTGTCATTTCAGATGAAAATGAATTTGAGTGAATATTACTGTGGCAACCTGTTGGATTCATTTCATTTTAGTTTTTTTAAATATTTCTCTTTTCTGAAAGTTTGTATTTTTTAACTAAGAAGTCAAAACTTTAGCAAAGTTAAAGTGCGGCAACTTCTCAGAGTCTATTTTTGCTGTCCGCTCGTCTGCAGCGTTTCTCTGCAGGGTTAATGCTGTTCTCTGTGTCTCGCTGTTTTAATTGTGCTAATAAGCACATATTCACCTCCGCTATGTTCTGCTCTAATTATGAAAAATATAATCTGTAAACCTGTCTGACTCTCAGTAGAAGTCCTATGTCAGGTTCATGACGTGTGTGGGTTAAAGCTTTACCCTGTACAAGCCTCACAGTCCCAGGGGCAACAGCCTAGATTATAATTAAAATCCACAGGGCTTTAATTTTAATGTTCTTTGTGAATTTTATGAGGCCTACGCAACACCCAACAAAAAAACAGCACAAGAAAGTAGAACAAGGGCAAAATATGCAAGGACAAATAATAGCAATTTTAAGAAAGAAACCTTTTGTTAATTATTTGTTTTAATGTACCAAGATTTCAAAACAATTGATGGCGCTGGTATATATAATCAAAGCTGAAACATGGGATTGCTGCATAATTTTTAGTGTCATCAAATAGAACAGCAAAAATAGTGATTGTTTCCAAACAGCTTTATTATTCAGAGTGGTCATCATTTTCATGGAGTTTCCCACAAACAGTACGAACTGTAGGTAATCTATGGCAGTGTAACCCTTACAGCATTTGTTGGTGATCTGTGTTGAGGGAATTGTGTTTAAATGTGTCTATAAGGTCATCTGCACTGAAAGAGCAGCAGAAATCAACACCACATGACTTGTGACGATTTTGACTGGGATGTACACTAATACTGTTCTCTTCTTTTATTTGGAACTAGCATTGTTTTTGTTTCATTGTTTTCAATCATTTTAAAAAGTGCTAAATGTTAAAAGTGAGTAAGCAATTGTCTGACAGTTGCCAGTAGGGTGTGTGTGTGTGTGGTGATGGGGTGTGTGTACACTGGCTCGAAAGGGAGGCTCGCTGTCTTTGACTTCGAAAACCCCTATACAAGAGTGAAAAACACATAAATTTGAATGAGAATCTGTAAGAATATGTAGTTTACGAGGACACAAATGTGTATAATGACACGTGTATAACAATGTAAATGTGGTTTATGGAGACACTTCCCATTACGTCTATGGAGAGTCCTCAAAAACCACATATGTCAACATGTGTGTGTGTGTTTGAGAGTCAGTCAGAGCTGTAGGCATCTATAGACTAGTTCCTTCTATCTATTTCTGTCATAATCCAGGTTTTATCATGACGTTGTTAAAACATGAAAAGCCTTAATTCACTTGTTAAATATGAAATCTTTTTTTATTTATTTTTAGGTTTATAAAAAGTGACTGCACTGTGTTATGTTGATTTATTAAATGAGTCCTTTAATAGATTCATCCTGTGGAACAACACAAAATGAAACAAACTGAAATTCCAAAAGCAATTAAAATCTTCATCTTTTATGTACATACATTCAGGGATTGATTTCATGCGCTGTTCTCCATCAGCCCATCGGGAAGATTCCTCTAATCAGAGACGAAGAATCATCCATGTCCAAACGAGATGAGACCCCCCCACTTCCTGTTGAAATGAATTTTGAATCTTTAATTGTCTGAGGAAATAAGCATAGTGACACACCTGACTGCCTAAACCACTAATAAAAAAATAAAAGGGAAAATAATTTCATTCAATTACTTTATTGAGAATCTGCCTTCGGGCCGAATCAAAGCAATGGATGACAGCAGGCACGGCACGGGGGGTAATTTGGATAACAATAATGAATTAAATTCTAACGGAAGCCATTTATTTCACTGTCTGAATGATCACAGACACACGTTATAAATGGACAAAAACTCTAAAATCTCATTAGGAACATCTAAATATTTGAGATTGTAGCCGCACATGGCTGATTCTCTTTTGATGGTTTGTGATTAACTGCAGATAACTGCACTCCTTCTGGAATATATCAGATAAAGTGTGTGACTGTGTGTTTGTGTAATGCAATCTCAGGGAGAAAATGTTTTTTTCTCAAATGTTTTCCTTCATAGCTTTGATGGAGAGCTATGGAGCTTAGTTGTTTCATTTAAGTATCAACTTTGTCTATG
>JAZGTJ010002789.1:0-39716 GCA_036877575.1 Botia almorhae | reverse complement strand
TCAGGCCCGTGAGTCCGGTCGATCGTGTTTTTTACCGTCACCTTTGACTTCTCAGTGCCCATATACACATTTATAACTTAAGCTACTTTTATACTATAAATAAAACCGCTTTTAAAAGTACGATTTCAGAGAGACTAGCAATAGCAAGCTAGCTTTGAACGCATATAATCCCGCCCTCTCTTCATGACGTTCTCCAAAGCCACGCCCCCTCCGACACATATACATCGCTTGACAGGCAAGCAGGACATCCTATCATTGCATTTGGACTGAAACAAAACTAAAACACAGGTTTCTCAAAGCATGTTTTATTGTTTTTATTACATCCAGAGACGCATTTGAAACTATCTCGGAAAACGTTAATCATAATATACGCAACGTTACATTTAGTAATAATACATTAATGGTTAGAAGCAATAACTCGTGAGAACAGGTTCAATTACATACAAGCCTGTATATACACACACAACATCTGCTCAGTGTGTCTGAGTGACCAGATCTATGAGAATAATGATCGAAAGCGCTTCAAAAGGAAACTAAAGCTCTTGATGATGCAGCTACTAGAGGACTAAAGACACTAGATCGTTCTGAAAACAGGAAGTCATTGTTTTGAGTTGAATTAGGCATCGGCCCCATACAGTAGCCGTTTGTGATTTGTGTACTTATGTTATAGCATCGTAAGGAGAAACTGAAAAGAGACGCATCAGGTTTCTGTAGTGTGACGATCTCATTGAGTGTGTCTCGATCTTTATCTGCATTTTCATGTGTTGAGGGAAACCACAAAGATGATATGAGGAAGAAGAGCATGAATCTTTTCGACAGTTTGCTCTTCCTCCACAGGGAAAGCTTTTATTTGGAGAGCTTCTTCATCCTCTGGTCAAGGGCAGCAAAGTTCTCCTCCACAGCAACCAGGTTCTCCTTCATGGTTTGCTGGACCTACACATGAGAAGGTGGAAAGATGTTGTGGTTCTGGTTCTATAATCAGATATTATGCTGTATGTTCAGAAAGTAACCATGTTGTTTACATAAATGTTATGGGACACACACACACACACCTGTGTAAGCATAGTGCTGTTGTCTTTCAGCGAGTTATTGATCATCTGTTGTGTCGTGTCCAGGTGGGTGAGCAGCTGGCCGAACTGCATCGCTGAAAAACAAAGTACAGTAACGTACTGTATTTCGTCTGCTGTTCTGCTCGTAAAGCAGGTACAGTAACAGAGAAGTGCTGTAATACCTTGTTCATGCAGCTCCTTTACTGCCACCAATCTCTGTACCACCTGTGGAAGGGAAGTGGCCATCGCATCCCACTTCTGCACAACATCGTACAGCTGTGACACCTGCGGGACACGCCGAACCGAATCAGTCACATGACTACACTGATGTCACCTCGTTACTTCTCCAGTGATGACATCATTCCAGTCATGTCATCATGATGATACTGACCTTACTCTGGGTCTCCGCATCTTCGATGGCGGCCTTGTGCTTCGCGATTTCATTCATCTTCCCCAGAACACTCTGAAACACAGCAGAAGACAAAACACCTCACAGCATGACCTAGAAAACCCATTCAAATGAATTGACATCATAAAGAGATTGACAAACAAACACGGCGTTAATCTGAGTGTTAATAGTTTTGGTGCCAAAACAGCATCAGATGGACGTTGTAAGATGGCAAGAGTGTGTCGTCATGGTTACCTGCAGTCTGGCTTCCACCTGATCCAGTGTAGCAGCGTCCAGCGCACTGACCCGAGCCTGGAGAAGTTCTATAGTGTCCTACACAAAGAAACCGAGACAGACGGACAGATGATCTGATTAATTCAAGTCTTTGACTTTGTTATTGTAGTGTGTGTCTGATTCAGATAATTGTCTCAAAACAACAAAAACGGTGGTTTGTATCTTAATGTTAATTGAAAGCAACCCTTTTTGTGTGTACTCACCGTCAGACTGCTTCCCTGGAGCCCGGCGCTGAGCGGCCCCTGAACACACACACACACACACACACACACACATTAATGGCTCTGCGATATACATCAGTATAAAGTTGTTGTAATGTTTTATTGTACCTGTTTCTCGGACCCTGAGCCCACAGCAGTCTCCAGTTCAGCCAACCGTTTCTCCAGCTCGGCGATCTACAGTTACAGACAGAACATCTGAGAACATCTCATTGGAGCAGAACTGCCATTACAGGATCTTCTGTAAACACGTACCTTGGCAGATTCAGTGAACCTCTCTTGTTCGGGTCGGCTGTGAAGCTCATACAGAATTACTCCGTCGGGTCCTTTGGGTGTAGCAGACTTACCCTCTGCTCCTCCACTGCCCCGCACACCGCGCGCCACCTCCAACTGCGTCAGCAACCGCCTGTGAGAGACAGACAGACCTTCAGCGTGTTCTGTTGGTTTGCTCTGCAGTTCTACAGCTCCTCTAGAGCTTCTCAATGTCTTCTCTCTAGAGCAGATGTTTCACTCACTTAGCAAGGGCTCCGTCGGGGTCGCTAAGGTTGATGTGGGCATCAGGTCCGAGCAGAGAGTCCAGGTGAGCAGAAACCAGCTGCTGTTTGAGTTGCGCTGCTTGCTGCGCCAAAGCCACTGGAGTCAAACGCTCCTCTGCACTGCTTTCTTTAGTGCTCGTCTGCACGACACACACACACTATAGTGGTATAGTGTACACACTATTGAGAAGGTTAGAGATGAGTGCTGTAATACACAAACCTGAATACGCTCCACGTCCTGACAGAGTTCATTAATCTCATTGACCAATCGCTGATATTTCTGCTGAGGCGTTTCCTTCACACCACACCCTTCAGCCAACTGAAGAGAGAAAGATAGAGTGAATAAACTGGGAGACTCTGAACTCATCATCATACAGCAGCTCACCAGAGAGTGTGTCACTCACCAGCTCATAGTCTCCAGACTCATAACCCACCCTGCGACTTTTACTGATGCGATCAGAGAAATCTGCACACGCATTTGAGAACTTTATTAAAAACAAATGTGTCTTTTGTCAGTATTGTTACTGTGACACGTCAGAACGCTCTCTACTCACCCAGACCTTTGGTGCTGATGTGTTTGTCTTTAAATTTGTCGTAGGCGGCGTTAGGATTGACCACGATTCTCTCCACGCTGTCACTACACAACTCCTCCTGAGGGGGCAGCAGAGAGCGGTTATACACCCTCATAACAGAAAGACAAGGCAAGACATGCAATCTTCCCAATGCTCATGCATTGGCCAAACAGATGCAAGTCTAAAGCTCTGATTGGCTGAATCATCATTAATAATTAAACATCTAGAGAAGGGCTGTGGCTTATTGAAATGCTGATTTGTGAATTTCTTCAGACCATCGATTGAATTCACTCACACAGAAGGACAAACTTCACACAATATCATGCATCAGTGCTTCTCCAGCACATAACAAACACAGTTCAGAGATAAATACTGGGAGAGATTCAAACTGACAGCACGAGTGTTTGGAGATCTAGAAAGCTCTAGAAAGCTCTAGCATCTAAAACACTGCGGAGAAAAACACAAGATTTTTACATCTTCTGGAGAACATGTGATACGCTTGCACGTGCTATTCCATTCCCAAACTGCCACGTTTTTGTTACTTAATGGAAATGTTCATACAGTTTAAACAGTAACGGTACAGTAACAGTCTTGTTAGCTATGAAGCTAGTGCTAAGGTGTTTTGACTGGACTGTAGTGTGTTGCTTGATGGTTCTGCTTACTGGAAAAGTAAAACCTAACCACCCACACGTTCCCTCTTTCAATATGACTCTGGGATTTTTCAGTTTGTAAGTCCAATCACTTATATATAAGTATCACACCTCTCCTTAATGAAACAGGATTCGTGGCTGTAGCACAAACATTGTGAGATGTTGAAGTTTAATATTTGAGTTAGAGGGTTTGAGCAAAAGCTGAAGTGATTCTTGTCTCAGTTTGTTACGAAAGACAAACTCAACTACGCAGCTACACTGTCTCCACGCTGCACTGAGATGTCTACTGTGGCCTTCAGAATGAGACACATGAACACACACATTCACAGACTGATCAATGAAAGCACACAGTGAACTCACACAGGATTTGGACAGGTTTCTGCTTTAATTGCGTGAGGTTGTCAGCATGAAGGGTATTTTAACAGCCTTTTACAGCCCCGTTTGGCACTTTCAGTATGTTCTAGATGTTTGTTTTGGAGAACAGTGAACTTGACGTGCTGATTGTGGACGTTCTAGTTTCTTCCTGTGCATCTTACACTCTGTTGTTCTAACCGGTACGTACTAAACAACATTTTGGGTTTAATACCAAACAGAATAATGTGGACTTATTCCTCAGTTTGTAACCAAAAAATGTGTTTATTATTAAACGACTTAAATGCAAACAAATGTGTGCAAGATTTAAAGGAACGGTTCACTCAAAAATAAAGATTTTTCCATCATTTACTCACTCTCATGTCATATCTGTATGACTTTTTGCTTCTGAGGAACACAAAAGAAGAGATTTTGAGAAATGTCGCAGTGGTTTTGTGTCCATACAATGGAAGTCAATGGCTGCCACTGCTGTGTGGTTATCAACGTACATCAAAATTTCTTCTTTTGTGTTCCTCAGAAGAGAAAGTCATACAGGTTTGGACATGACGGTGAGTAAATGATGAAAGAATCTTCATTTTTGGCTGTGATGTCCCCTTTAGAATGAGGTAAAAACAGACTTCCATTAAAACTGCATTTCTGTCAGCACATACTCTGTTTTATACAAACTAAGGGACGAGCCAAGATTATTTTCTGTGGTAATTGACAGCATGCCTCAGACACTATCAACAGAGCTTAACTTAAGCTTAAGAGTCAGGAAACATCCTGTTAATCGATGAAGCAGAGGTTAAAACTGCTGATCTCAAAATGAGCAAACGTCAGATTTCTCACACAAAGTGAACTTGTGTTTAAAAAACCCTTCAACAGCTGCTGACCCTCAATGTTTGCAGTAATGAATTACATTCACTTCTACATATTAACACAGTGTTAGTCCAAATGCATGTCGAGTTCACAGACATGAGCAGGCTGTGATCAGAGCATCTGATTGGCTTAGAGGAACCATCAGAGGTTAAAGGGGAATCAGAAACTCTTACCAGCTCCTTTGGGTCCCCAAAGACAGTTAGAGCAAAAGAGAAAAGAGGAAACAAGAGGAGAGTGAGGAGGAGAGAGACAGAGAGAGAAATATTAATGTAGTTATCATATGACATGCACAACAGGAGCGGGTTGAAGCCGAGAACAGTGTGCTGTTGTACCCCAGAACGGCTGTTGATAATTACAGCCGCAGGTCTCCATAACAGACGCCTGCTTACAAAAGGCTTCTACTGCTGTGTGAGCCTACAGCACAAGCCTGGCTGCTCATAATGACCACACTCATTATTAGAAATACACAACTGCTTAAAGGGACAGTTCACTTGTGTTCCTCAGAAGCAAAAAACGGTCATACAGGTTTGAAATGACATTAAGGTGAGCAAATGATCAAGGAATTAAAATTGCGGGTGAACTATCCCTTTAAACATCTATTATTACGCTGTTACGTAATATATACAAATATGTTTGCGTATATTACAATCAAAAATAACTATAATGTGCACAATGTGTGTATAATACACAACGTCATCGTGACACAAAATGACTCGCGGAAGATTATGAAAACCAACAACTGTCAAAAATCACAGTCAGTCATGTGATGCGTTGTGTGTCTGGAACTTCATGAACATCTTTAGATGTTAAGAGGACTCGACAACAGCCAATGAAATCAAGAGCATTTGGGTGAGAGTGAAATCTAACATCATACGTGGAGATCTGAGGAAACAAGCAGATGTTAGTGAGACAGACAGAGCCTGTCTCCAGAGGAATTAGAGAAGAGCTGATGGAGCGTCACATCCACAGAAAGTAGCTGCTGCTACACAAACACACACTCACACACAAACACAGCTCAGAGTGAGAGAAACACACACAGCTCAGAGTGAGGGAAACACACACACACAGCTCAGAGCGAGGGAAACACACACACAAACACAGCTCAGAGTGAGGGAAACACACACACTCACAGCTCAGAGCAAGGGAAACACACACACAAACACAGCTTAGAGTGAGGGAAACACACACACACAGAGCACTACTCTTCTACAAAACACAAACAGCCAAACTTCACAGTCTGTCTCAGTAATGGTTAGATGTGGTCTCCAAATCAGAACTAGTTTACACATCAGAGCTACTTTCACTAACAGTGATGGTAATACAACATGAGGACATTCTAGATAATTAAACAGAAATGTTGTGATTAATTATCAATTAAATATATTTCATTTCACATTTCACAAGGTCAATTGTCAATGTATAGAAGATCACTCTCACAAAAGCAATGACACAAATCAGTTTTATAGTAATTATATTTGGCTCAACATGACTAAAATCAATAAATACCCCAATATTAATTACACAGTGTCCCTGATTGAAAAACAAACCAAAGGCAAAAGATTTCAACCCATGCAGTCACTGCCTGAGAAAACAAGGGCGTCTTACTTGCACAAACTAGCGTCCGGAGCAGGTCAAACAGTGATGGATTAGTGGATGAGGAGGGAAAGCTTCATGTGAGTCACACACACATACTGTACTCAGATCAGCTCATAACACCACACACACACATACAAACACACACACTCACCGACTCAAACTGGGCCTGATCATCTTCAGGCAGGTCACTCGTCTCATACACATCTGGCTCGTTGGACGCCTAGAAGAAAATCCCAATTTCAATAATGATGGTGTGATTCAACAAAAAGATGATGTTGTTTTTCTGGGCCGCACGACATAATGAAATCAAATATCGCGAATGTGCATATCATAACATGAATATGGCAATAATTGATACTTCACAAGTTTATTACACCAGTTTTAAGCTGATACTAATAGCAGAGAGATCGACACACGAATGTTACTGTAGCAGTAAAGATCTGTCTGTTAGTGATATATTTTTCATTTTTAAATCATTTTAACTGATTTGACAAAAGTTAGGCATAACAGTACCGCATAATTTAATATTTATAAAGTTAACGCATATCGCGATTTTTCTCCAATGCCCTGCTGTGACGTCATTTCAATCAGGATTAGGTGCATGTGTGTCTAGGGACCGATAAACAATACACACTGACATAAGTCAAATAAACAGCTACATATTCAACGCTGTTGACATTAAAACTGAAATAATAGCATCATGTTAACAGTAACATTAGAACCGGCCAACGCCCTTTACAGACCGCTATTTCCTACCATCCGTTGTACAAAACAAAGTTCTGGTGTAGCCTCGTTAGTCAACACATATCATTCGTGCTTAATTAATAGCCACGTAAAGCAATATTTGTGAATTTAAAGGGTTTAATTTTACCTAGCATCCGCCACAAGCGCGAGCTAGTCCTCACTAACCTCACCCATCACAATAAAACCGAAAAGAGCTACTAACTAACCTAACAAAAACCAACCCATCGACATCAGCACCAATACCCCTCTGTGCCCAAATGTCAACACACTAAAATCCCTAGTGCACTATGTAGTGTGATTATTGTTTAAAGAGACGAATCTGTCCTCGTTCTTTCATTCTTCTGTGCTGCTCTGTGCTAATGCTAACACACTAACATTGTTGCTATCTTGTTTATTTACGTACTAAATGAATCACTTACGATGCCCGGCAGGTTAGCATACTTCGGGTCAGCCATTATAGCACGTGACAGAAAGGTTGCGACTGTAAATATATTTATTTACAATTTGTGTATCGATCGGTTTGATGAGACTGAAGCGGTCGGATGACTCGAGCACAGGCCGCCTGCCACAGTGACAGCTGTTACGTCACACACACACGAATCTCGCGAGAATGAGAACAAACGTTCTTTTGATGTTTGAAACGTTTGCTTATTAAAATGTGTTTAACAAATGCATAAATAACCATAATATGAGATGACAATTAACATATAACAATTAAGCATATTTCGGTTATTGATACAGACGTACCTCAAACGCGAAATTTACAACCACCAATAGTCTGTTTACAAAATACAGAAGATTGTTATTATCGAATCTCAACTAATAACACAGAATGTTATTAAGATAAAACAGACGAACAAAGAGTTAAACATTTTGCAGAGAGGGCAACAATGGTAAAATAATAATAAAAATAATAGAACTAAAGACATATACGTGCTCTGTGTATGTTTATGCATGTCTTTATACATCTCGGGGATACAGCCTGTGGAAAAAACATTCAGAAAATTTTATTGTTAAACGTTGTTCCTCTTGTCAGCCGATCAGACGGAGAGACCAGATGAGTAACAAGATAAACCAACACCAGCTTGGCCAGACTGGGAAACCAGCCAGTTCGGTATAAATCAGTTAAGATGAATCTTAATCACTGCAAAGTTTTTGATTCCGCTGGCTTTGTAGTTTTAAAGTCTCTACATAAAACGTAAGGTCGGTACTGCAGTGTCTAAATACACTGCAAAGCGCTTCATGTGCACCATCATTTTGTGAATGTAGTATTTGGCAACATACGTTGACATGTTCTCTAGTGGTCCTGATGCGAGTATTAGGACACGCCCCGCCCCCCGCCAAATAAAGACCAATCAGAGACGACCGGTGCCAAGCGCGTGTCTCTGGACCCCTGCAGCATCACGCTGTACATCTGCAGCACAAACACTAACAACACACAACCTGGAGACACACAGATAACACACACTTTACTGTCACCGGCTCGAAACGGGTGTTTTAAGCCGACTGAGGCGATTTGCAAGCCGGTCTCCATTACGGATTCGTTAACGAGCGGCTCGTTGGTTGCGCACACGTTATTCGTCAAACGGATTCTCTTGATTGTTTGTTCTGTAAGAAAGACGGATTAAACACCAGAAGATCGTCTGATTTAAAACTAACCAACCGCGCTGTTGTTTCAAAAGAAAGCGATTCTGTAACTCCAGCGTCACAGGATGGCCGATGTCAGCGCGGAATGCAACATCAAAGTGTTGTGTCGTTTCCGACCCCTGAATCAGTCCGAAATTCACCGGGGGGACAAATTTATACCCACATTTCAAGAAGATGACACCGTCGTCATCGGGGTGAGTTTATATCAGTTTTCCTCTTGGTGTTTATTAAAGACTAATTGGGTGAGTTGGTTATCAGGTAAGTGACGCAGATGGTTCACATCATTGTCAAAAGTTTCATTTTCACGCTCTCCAGATGGGGGTTTGAATTGTTAATCAATTGCTTACAAGTTATGCATACTGATGATCATATGAATTCAGAGATGCGTGTCAGTGATGTTTATTTAATGATGTAAATAATAATAATCGAATACAACATCAGTGCTTCAAAAATTGCCTATGAAAGCATTCGATTCACTTCTACAAACTGTGTAAAAACATCTTTCCTCAGCAGTGTAAGAGGGGCAACCTAAAAGATCAAAACAATACACATGTTCCCAGAGGGATAAAATAATGTGATTTAAATACAAAAACTGCTAGACACATATAAAGAGAAGAACAGATAGAGAGAGAATAATAGATAGATAGATAGACAGACAGACATATCGGGTAGAAATAATTTCTTAAGGTAACAAAATATTTTGTTCTGCAGTGTCGATACATGCACACACACATTTTGGGCTTTTGAGCAATTCATTTTCATGAAAGATTTAAATCGTCTTCCATTTCTGCTCTCTATTTATTTGCATACACACGCCCACCTGCACCCACACACGCATGCAGGCATGCATGCATTCACACAAACCCGACATGCTTCCGCAATGAGCTCCATCTGTCTGCAACATCCACGAGGAACAATCAGTTCAGTTGTGTGTTGATGTCGTTGTGACTCATGGCTCAGCCAGATTTACACAGAAACGTTCTCTCGTGTGGTGAGTCGATGTGGATTTAGAGATAAAGGCAGGGTTGGGAACATTTATTTAGAAACATGTTATGCTGCTTGAAAGTCTGTTCACATCCGGACAGCAATCACTAAAGCACTATAAATATATTTATATAAATATACATTTTTTATGGAAGGCACAGGGCCATAAAATGTTCGTCCAATCACAGCATTAGGACCGGATGATAGGATAAGATGATAGGATGTCCTACTTGCCTGTCAAACTCTGTATGGTTTCTTAACCATTGGGTGGTGAACGGTAGGCTAAAAACAATGATGAATTCCCCAAAAATGCAGCAAACAAATATAATTATACATAGTACATTTTCAACATAAATGTTCTTGCTAACTTTTGAAAACTAAAAAGTATTAATTTGTGTTGTTGATGTCACAGGCTGTGCATCCAATCAAACTACAGTATTTACAGAAGTGAATTTGTCAGCATTTAAAAAAAAAGGTGCTTCATGATACCACAGAAGAGCCATGTTTGGCTGTATGGTTCCATAGAACCTTTCTGTTTCACTAAATCTTCTTTGTAGTAAAAAAGGTTCTTTAGACTATAAAAGGGTAAGAAAGAAATGGTTCTTTTAAGATTTTTTGACTGAGTGGTTCTTTGGGGAACCAAAAATGGTTCTTCTATGGTTCTCCATACTCCATACAAGTTCATCAGCTCTTTAATACTATAATAATACTAAGTGGTGCAAGCCACCCAGTGTGAGCTACAGTAGACCGACCCAATGCTGCTGATCACCCTGCAGGTTAAAACGCAGTGAAGCTTCTCTGTGAACAGACACATTGATCTCCTCAGCAGTTATATAAAAATAATCCCAGCACTTCCACGCTGCTCTTAGTGCTGGAACAGCAGAAGTATATTGAGATTAAAGACAGTGAGGGGAAATACAAATATATTTTTATAAGTGTGCCGTGTCATCAGTGTGATAGATGAGTGCTGCCGGTATTGATGAATGTGCGTGTGTGTGAAATTGTGTGAGACTCACATAAGTGGGTCATTCGCGCTCTGTAGTTCCCTTTCAGTTCAGCTTCATTTAAAATGATATATGAATACTGCTCTGTTGTGATATACAGTAGACGACGTGTTTGTTCAGACCTGCAGAAATATGCTGTGGTCAGACTCAGGCACTTACACTTTAATATTTTATTAATAACTTGATGATTAAAACAATGGCTTAAACTAATCAGAAAGAGAGGAAGAGAATGGAATAAACAGCTAATGTTTAAAATAGCTGTTGGTTAGGGGCACGGTAGGTGATTTCTTTCCAAAAAACGGGATCTTTCGCTTTTGCTAGCCTCTCTGAAAATGCCTGACCTACCTTTAATGAAGGACTGACTGTTCACTTACACGAGAGTATTAATTTTAACTTTTTATTATTAAACCCATTTCTATAATTCGACCAGAGAAGCTGAACTGTTTTAGAGGGAAACAAATGAATTCGCAAGAACATCACAAATTTAGTCTCTCCAAAATGTACCCCTATATATTGCACATTCACTTAATTATAATAAAAAAAAAAACAAGATTTGCATATTTTAAAACTGTGCATCTAGATGCATTATGGGGACATGAACATGACAAACACGGAAAGCACCAGTCGGACAGCAGCTGTCACTCTCTGTCTCTATTTAATTGTGTGTGGTCAGAATCAGGGCAGTACTTCATTAGTAAAGTACGGAGATAAACCAACACAGAGCCTCTTAAATCCTTCAGTGTCATTTGTATGGATGTTATTTTTGCTTTCCTGCGATCTGATTGGTTTAGATTGTGACATGCATCAGAAGAGAGAGAATAACGCGTGTCTGATTTGATTATGTCCACAGCCTTTGACCGTGTGTGAAGCATGCAGCACGCGTCTTATAACAGACGTGGTGTCATGCACACTGCTCTGTTTTCTGTGCTGTGGTCAAGAGTGCATACGCATAACAGATCAATGCTCCTGTAGTGGATCTGTGTGTGTATGTGTGTGTGTGTGTGTGTTTATCAGTATGTCGAGGTCAGTGTGAGGTTTCTGTTCTCTGTTGTTGTGAAACAATCGATTCAGCACAAATATTGTTTGGCTTTTCCTGTGCGCTTATACGTTTGACAAACGCAAAGTCTGTGAAGCTGTATTACTGTAACAGCCGGCAGCTTAAATAAAGTCTGACTGCTGTCTGTCACAAAAAGTTGATTTTTTTTGTGCTTTTGTATTTTTTTCCTTTCTTTAAACTGCTTTACTGACAATTTCTGTCATGCTGGTTCTGTTACAGTGAAAGCAAGATGTAGATTCTTTAAGCAGAGCTGTATTATTTTGTTAAATAATTCATCCTTATTATTTGTAATTATTAAAAACAAAAACAATAATGATTCATATTATGTCATACTTATTCATCAGAATAAGCTGCAAAAGACCAGACCTTAGAAGAGACTACAGTAGATTTATTAAATGAAGACACAACAGTAGAAGGATGAATATTAAGATGAGAGAATAAGCCACAAAATGGAGGGGTGGGATAAGCTAAAAAAGAGAGAGAGAGAGAAATCTATTTTCTCAGTGTCTGGAGCTCTGCAGACTGATCAGTTTTCAGCAGTAGAACATAATACATCACAGCTCAATAATGCTGCTGTCTTACTGACCCCAGAACAGTCCTAATGCAGTTGAAAACAAGCCCTGATCAATACACAATGCAATACAGCTGTCTGCAGGTGTCACATTACATTGACTCGAGAACAGACGAGCCAAAAGTGTTTGTCTGACAACTACAGTACTGTATGTACAGTAATACCATTCTGATGTTGAGTCTTAAAGAGACAGTAGATGATCTTTTACAGAAACATGTTTGGATGCTTGTTGAAAGTCTCCTCACATCCTGACAATAATCATCAAGTAAAGTGATCTATATAGATTAATATAAATATATATCTTCTGTGTGCAGAGCCATAAAATCATTGCATTCGGTTCCGGTTCAAAATAAAGAGGATTTCCATATTTGGACACGCAGAGTATTCTGCCTCTGTGGTGTAAAAATATTAAACATCCACAGCTCACTTGCCTCCAGTGAATTTGGTCTTTTCCATCACTGCTCTTTACTGTACTTTACTGTAAAAATTGTCAAATGCCTCATGAATGTCTAATACATTTATTTACATATTCTGACTGGTTCTAAAATCATTTTTTATGCATCATTTGCATTTTAAATCTTTAAAGCTTGTTGCACCAACATCAAGCTCTCATATGTTCTGGTATTTTCTTCCTATCCTGCTAAAACTGGGTGTGATTTTAATGCCATGCCCACAGGGCTGTTCACCAAACGTTCATGTAGATGCAGTGGCCCGTGTGTTCAGAGCCATGCTTAGCACAGTAGCGCACATGCACACACACGTGTAGTTTTCACTTTAATGGCTTGAAGCTCTGTACTCATATACTGTAGTCACCATCAAACACACGCACACACACACACACACACACACACACACACACACACACACACAAAACATGTTAATACTGTACTCTGTTTATTCAAGTGCATTTTTTAAAATCTATACAATCATCGTATAGATAATAATCATGAACAAACAAACAAATCTTCATATATTTATAATCAATAAAGACCTGGAAATGTTTATAGGAAATACACATGTAGTAGGTCATTCTTTATTGTAAATATTTCATTGGTTAGATATTGCCCTCATGTTAAGTAATATCTGCTTCTAAACCATAGAAGTGTTGTTAGTAAACTGTTCTTTACACTCAGGTTAAACATGTTCACACATTGTGTTGTATGATTCATTTGCAAATCAGATTTGAAAGGATATTTATAAAAAGTAATTAAGTGACTGGATGGTCATTTGTGAAAGTGTGTAAAGCTTGTGTGTGTTTAGACTGTAACCTGTGAATCTGTCTGCAGTGTGTTACTGATCTTTACCAGCGAACATCGTTCAAAGATATCAGAAATGTTATCATACAGCAATAAAAAAAGATCAGTTCTCAAGATAAAATCCATTACGTGCAGGTGATATGAAAACTCTCTCTCTCTCTCTCTCTCTCTCTCTCTCTGCGGATGCTCATGAGCTAATTGTTGTAATTCAGATAAAACTCGACAGGAAATTCAATTTACTATTTCTGTAGGTGGAACTATTTTGGGATGGTGCAGATGAACAAGACAAAACAAGATAATATCTAAACAAAACAGAAAAAGATAAAATCAATCTGTCTGTCTGTCTGTCTGTCTGCCTGCGTCTACCTGTCTGTCCGTCCATCCATCCCTCCCTCCCTCCCTCGCTCCCTCCATATTTTTTCTCTGCTGGTTTTGTTTAATGTGTGTCTATATTTCTTGCTGGTAATGAGTGGGTATAAACAGTGAAAGCAGAGAGATGATGTGATCAATGGACAGATAATGGCCGATAAAGACAAATTCTAATGAAAAGGTCTGAAGTTATTAGAGAATATCCCACAATCCCACACGTTCGGCTCTGTCTCTGAACAACCTTCCTTTATTCCTCTCCGGTCTTTCCTTATGTCATTTCCTGTTTAACTCCGAGCAGTTGACATGTAGAAGATTATTCAAACATATAAAACGCGTCTGTGTGTATTTATTAATGATTGTATTTCTGCAGGCTCTCTTTAGCATCACACTGCCAACAGTAAACAGTGTGCGCTCAATTATGAATCTTGTTTATGATTTCTGCAAGCACAGAGTGACATAAATCAGCGTGCTGCTTTATTTAAAGAGCCACTGAAGGCGTGTGGCACAGTGGATGTGCTGAGCATTGAGGAATGGACCACGCTGCCTGTGTGCTGCTTCATATAATGTGTGCACGTGAGAATCTTTAGGGCTGTTTTGAGTGTCTGTAGTTCGACTGATGTTCTTCTGAGGATCAATTATCAGCCTCGTTTCTCCCTCATGGATAGAGCAAAGAAAGACTAATTAATGACTGAAGCGTGTGTGTGTGTGTGTGTGTGTGTTTAAATGTCATGTGTATTTCAGTATATTGCTTTAGGCCTCACTGCAGTCAAGTGTAATTAAAACATGCAGGTCTTCTCTATGTCTTTAATGAAACCTTATGATTTTGCCAGTGTATTACGTGTATTCATTTTGTATTGTCAGTATATGTGTATTTTTCAGTATATGTGTATTGTCAGTATATATTAGAAACCTGATGATTTTGTCTGTATAATATGTGCATTTATTTAGTATTGTCAGTATATGTGGTGATTATATTTATATTGCTGATTATGGAAGATATTTATCCATAACTATTTAGCGGTCATGTCAATGTTCACCGTATTAAGTATGGGAAGTTTAAAGTTGTTAAATACAGATATCCAGCTGAGAGAACCATGCTTCTGAAACAGTCATTATTTATCCTCGAGTCTACATCACATGTGCAATACAAACAGAAGAAACACAAGTCAGAAATACAGGTGACTGAAGCGATGACAAGAATTACAAACCAATAATGTTCTTCCTTTTATGCATCTTATGTCATTTCATTTAAAAGGTAAACTTTTCTCTTGGTTTAATTGCAGGTGTTGCCTCTCTACCGCCATCTCTGTTTGAAACATGAAATTACTGGTTACTGTATACTTGTTATTACATATGCTGATGTTAAATTAAGCCAAATTAATAGTTCCTGGGAAATCAGACCTGACAGCTCAAATAATAAAACGTACCGTTGAGAATCGGGGTAAAGTAAGGAGATCACGTCGAACACTGATTTTTGGTCATTTTTAACCCCAGAAAGCTACAGACTTCATCTTTAAATGAAAACGAATGAATGAATGATTTTAAATGTGACGTCAGATTGTATGTATATGAATGTATATGTTTGTCTCTTACAGGGAAAGTCGTACGTCTTCGACCGGGTTTTTCCTCAGAACTGCACACAGGAGCAAGTGTACAACGCCTGTGCCAAGCAGATTGTCAAAGGTGAGCGTGTGTTCATGTATGAACAGGATGTATTGCTTATAATTAATATCAATGGGCAAATCATCAGCAAAATACCTTCAAGTGAGTTGGCATTGTTACAAATGAGGACACATGGGGTTAATTATAGTTAGGGCTTGTTACTCGTTGTTTTGACTAGTATGTAACCAACAAACACTCACATCAGACTGAAACATCCAGCAGTGCACTGACTGTCAGACAGCAGAACTGTGGAGTTTGACGTTAATTCAGAAATCTCTGTTATCCTCTTGTTTACTGTCTGAACTCCTCCGCTGTTCTCCTCCAGCTTTTTCCTTAGTTTTCCATCACTGTTCCAGTTTCAGTTCACGCCTTTGTGTCTGCGTTCTCTCTTTATATCCAAAACCATGAAAAACAGGAATAAATTGTTTAACGGTGAAATATTATTAATAGTTCTTCTGTGTTGTTGTTCTTCTGGGTGGTTTACAGAATGAACTCTGGAGATGTTTAACATGTTCCTCAGGAACTCTCGTCTGTTGACACTCTTTCTGCTCTGTTTCTCATCACAGATGTTTTGGGCGGCTACAACGGCACCATCTTTGCTTACGGGCAAACGTCATCTGGTAAAACTTACACCATGGAGGTACTGCACCTTCACTGCCCGTGTGACAGCCTGTGTGAGGAACAGACGGATGTATGTGTCCTTTAACTGACGCCTCTCTCTCTCTCTCTCAGGGAAAACTACATGATTCCAATGGCAGGGGAATTATTCCTAGAATTGCAGAAGACATATTTAATCACATTTACACCATGGATGAAAACCTGGAGTTCCACATCAAGGTGCGGATGAGTAATTCAGATGCACACATCAGTTTTCATCTGGCGAGGAATTTCTCTGACGCTTCGATCACATTTGTTCTCTCCCCAGGTTTCCTATTTTGAAATCTACATGGATAAAATCCGTGACCTACTTGACGGTGAGTTTTAGTGTGTAAATGATCTTTTTAAATATTTACTCGGGTTCAGAAACGCATGAAACTTCAAGCGTGGCTTAGCGTCACCTAGAGATCATTACCCGGAATCCTTTAAATATGATTTAAATGATAAGTAAAAACAGTGTTGTATTACAGTAATGACACTCAAATGATAATCAGCACTGAGAATAATGTGTGGATGACAAACTGCTCGTCTGTATTCTGCCGTGATCGCAGAGTCGTACCTGCAGACAGAGATGAGTGAGACAGACATAAGAGAGCAGCGTGGTAATGAGAGGAGAGACAGATAGAAGTGAGGAGTTGAAATCTGTCGCTCTCTGAAGCCCTGAGAACAAATGACGCCATTCTTCCAGTATCTGTATTTGATTAAAAGACAACTGGCCTTTAAGAGTGTGTGTGTGTGTGTGCGCGTGTGTGTGTGTCTTACTCTGAGGTTTAGATTCCTCTAGTTATATTAACTGTCCATGCAGTAGATACTGTCATATCCACAGCTCATTAAAGGAACAGTACAAACTACATACACATACTGTTATTTCCCATAAAATTATGATTTTGTTGCATTGAAATTCAATAAGGCACCTTATAAAATGGCGGGTATGAGCCTGAAAGCTGATTGGTCATTGACATAGTTTATGACATCATGAATACTTTGATGCTTTTTTGTCCTTCTTTGTCTTTAAACATTCTGTCAAACAACTTGATTTATGCGTAAATAAATAATAAACAAGCGAAGAAATAAAGACACCAATTCAGAGCGACGTGAGTGTAATGAGAGTAAACGATGACAGAACTCTGTGTCTTTTGTTTTTGCTCTGTTCCCGGTCATTTGCTCACCCTCGCTGCTCTCTCTCTTGCTCTCTTTCATCTCCCTCTCTGTCATCTCTCTCTCTCTCGCTCTTTGTGTTTCAGTGAGTAAGACAAACCTGGCCGTTCATGAAGATAAAAACAGAGTTCCGTATGTGAAGGTGAGCTGATGCTTCTACTCCACAGAATTCAGTCATTAACTCACAGATGTCATTCAGTGTGTGTAAATCTGATCTACAACAGCTTGATAATCACACACTCTTTTTGCCCAAGCAGAACTCGCTGCCACAGTGCTTGTGCATCTGGCCGATCCTTTAAAAAACCAAAATCGTTACTTAGATATGACTCTGGTTTGTTCTTCCGTGTGAATCCATGGAATAGTTTTTCCTGTTTTTCATGCGCCAGGCAAACATCTTGAGTCTGATTTTTCTACAAAATGATTTTTCCTTAACAAGCTGCACAATTTATTGTGACTTTAATAGTGTACAGATAATGTTATGCAGCTGTATTTTAGGGTTTGGGATTTGTAACTATAAGTGACAGTGATGTTTACACTAATAACAGTATGTGACTATATTGAGTTTATATCTGCAGATTTATAACACACTCCCTCTATAAATGTATAACAGTCTAAAGAACTGAGCTGAAATCTGCAGATAAGACTTTCATCAGACAACATCTGGTGCTATTAGATAAAGTCACGTTGATGAATTTGTACAGCTGAACAATGACAGTAAAGGTATTCTGTTCTATTTAATGTTTAAATGTGTGTGTGTGTGTGTGTGTTGTGCAGGGCTGTACCGAGCGTTTCGTCTCCAGTCCTGATGAAGTGATGGATGTTATTGATGAGGGAAAAAGCAACCGGCACGTTGCTGTCACAAGTTAGTTTTACACTCTCATTTCACATTATTGCTTGGTTAAAAAAACATCATTTAAACATGTTGTAATTCTGTAACGTTTTAAAAATGTTTCGCTAGCTACTTTTATAACGTTTTACATATACAAATATAATGTAAAAAAATGTTCTACATTACGGCAAGAACATTTTTCCATAATGTTGAGAGAACGTTAGCCATCATTCTGAGGACGTTCCCTGTTAGCTGACATAATCATCATAAATGTGATGACACATAACATTTTAATCACACATCACATTACAGAACTAATAAGGGTCGTGACCGCAGTGTGATGTTGACTGATCAGAGATCAGTGTGTGAACAGTGTTTGAATGTGTTTTCTGTGTCAGATATGAACGAGCACAGCTCCAGGAGTCACAGTATATTCCTCATCAGCATCAAACAGGAGCATGTGGAGAGCGAGCAGAAGCTCTGTGGGAAACTGTACCTGGTGGACCTGGCGGGCAGCGAGAAGGTCTGAGCTCTTTGAAGATCATGTGTGTGTGTGTGTTTCTAACATCACTGCACTTCTAACCAGCTTGTGTCCCTCAGGTGAGTAAGACAGGGGCTGAAGGCTCAGTCCTGGATGAGGCCAAGAACATCAACAAGTCTCTGTCTGCACTGGGGAACGTTATATCAGCTCTGGCTGAGGGTACAGTAAGTACAGTAACTTTTACAGTAAGTACAGTAACTTCTACAGTAAGTACAGTAACTTGCAGTAAGCGGAGCACTTTAACCACAAGACAAAAGAGCAATTACGGTAGAACTGTAGCTGTGGATGAAACCTCTGTGACTGTGTGTGCAGAAGACTCATGTACCGTACAGAGACAGTAAAATGACACGGATCCTGCAGGATTCTCTGGGGGGGAACTGTAGAACCACCATGTTCATCTGCTGCTCCCCTTCAGCTTTTAATGATGCTGAGACCAAGTCCACACTCATGTTCGGACAACGGTAGCGCACACACACACACACACACACACACACACTAAATGGGGACATTCCATAGACTTCTATTGCTTTTATACACAGCTAGTTATTAAAACTATAACCTAACCCTGACCCACACACTAACCCTAACAGTAAACTTTCTGCATTATTACAAGAAAAACTTTATTTACTATATTAGTGTCTACAAGTGAGAACCCCAAAAGGAGGGTTTGCTCCGATTTGTCAGGTTTTGCTGACTTCTGGGTACTCTCTCTCTCTCTCTCTCTCTCTCTCTCTCTCTCTCAGTGCAAAGACTATAAGGAACTCGGCATCTGTGAATGTGGAGCTTACAGCTGAGCAGTGGAAGAGAAAATATGAGCAAGAGAAAGAGAAGAACAGGAGCCTGAAGGAGAGCGTGTTGATGCTGGAGGCGGAGCTAAACCGCTGGAGGAACGGTGAGCGCCAAACTCACCATCGCCATGGAAACAAAACAGCAGAAAGATGTGGAATGTTTTGCTAACTTTGTACCGCAGATCTATATTCATTTAGGATGATTCCAGGCCAATAACAGTAACACGATTACTGTGGTCAGTGGTTTTGTAAAGGGTTAAAGAATATGTTGTTTTTGTGATTCAGGTGAATCCGTGTCAGAGGTGGACGTTGGTCGTGTGTTCGCGGTTGAATCTGATCTCAACGATGAAACAGCTTTAGACAATCACAACAGCCGAGACACTCGCACAAACTCAACACCCGCTGAACTCTCAGAGGACGAGATCAGCAAACTCTACAAACAACTCGATGACAAGGTCCCAACACACACACATACTGTACACAACACTGTATTTCAGACGTCAAAAAATGAGATTGTAAATGACATGTGTCTGACAGGACGACGAGATTAATTTACAGTGTCAGCTGGTTGAGAAGCTGAAGAAACAGATGCTGGAGCAGGAGGAGGTAAAACGTTCTGTTTACACCGTCTGGGTTCTAAATGAAGTTCTGCTGTTCTACAGTTTATAGAACATTGGCTAACAGAATGTAGGCTAACTTTAACATTATATATCAAATATATCAAAAACATTATTCTTAAGTAGTTAGTGGAACGTTTTAAAAACAACCAAGCAATGATGTTAATACAACTTCTAAAAAACTGAATGTTTAGAACTCTCCTAGAACTTCCAAAATACCATTTCAACGTTTTTGTTACTTATTGGAAATGTTAGGGAAACGTTCTAACAACCTAGTAGAACAACATGCCCCTAGTTCCACCACATTTCTCTTTGTCAGAACAGAAGTGCTAAAGATGAAACACAGTGTAATAAATAATTTCGGTGCAGTCTGAAGTAAAATAGGTCAGAAAAGAATCTCATCTGTGTTTTACTCTCTGTGTGTGTGTGTGTATGTGTGTGTGTGTGTGTTTGTGTGTATGTGTGTGTGTGTGTGTTCAGCTGCTAGCATCGTCTCGCGGCGACAGTGTGCGCGTGCAGTGTGAGTTAAGCCGCCTGCAGGCCGAGAGCGACAGCGCTAAGGCTGAAGTTAAAGAGGTTCTGCAAGCATTAGAAGAACTCGCCTTTAACTACGACCTGAAGATCCAAGAGCTCGAAGACAAAAGTGTCCACAGCCGTCTGCTCACAGAAGAGCTCGCGCACAAAACCGTACGGCCTCTCACACACACGGCAAACAAAACATGTTTATCCTCAAGTGATTATACCCATAGATTTAACCCTGGTTTTCTTATAGTTAAAGTTTAGTAACCATGGTTATGTTATAGGTTTCGTTTAAATGATTTTTTTGTTCACTGGTTTGTCGCCATTAGCGATCTGCAAACTGACAGATGAGCTCGTGTGTTTAGCAATGAAAGCAAGATCTATCATATTCACAATGCTAATGGCATTTTTTTAATCAATTATACATTATTAATTAGACTATTTTTAAATCTACTCGCACTCTCTCTCTTACACACACACACACACTAAGTGCCTGTCTACAGCTCAAAATCAAAAACTCTAAATCACAACATAACAAATGCTAACCACCTTTTCTAAGAACTGTTACATGAGGTCAGTAAATTGAGCAAGCAGAAAACATTCATATATTGACCGTGTACTCACTCTCAATATGATGATGTATTTATTCCGCCTGCTCATGTTGAGTGTCTGTTTATCACAGTCGGATCTGATGTGTCTGGAGGCGGAGTTTTCCCGGCTACAGGAAGCAAGCGGTCAACAGAGGAAACGTATCACTGGGGTGTTAAACACCCTCATGAAGGATTTAAATGACTTTAGCCTTATACTGGGAAACAGCGACATCAGACTGGTGAGGGATTCTGGTTCTTGCTTCTTTTATTCCAAAGACACACAGCACATATTAAAATCATTTTTTGACCGATTTTTCTAGAACAACCTTGAAAAAAGAATAGATATTTTTAGGTCACTCGCTTCAGAGTTCTGCAAAGCCACGCCCCCTCCAAAACACATGAACGAGACGCACAGACATACTTTAGTGCCATGTAAAGTACAGTCTCTCTCTCTCTCTCTCTCAGCCCTGTGACCTGTCAGGTGTGCTGGAGGAGGAGTACGCTGTGGTGTGCGTGTATGTGAGTAAGATTAAATCTGAACTGAAGTCAGTGGTCAAACGATGCAGACAGCTGGAGAGTCTTCAGTCAGACTGTCATCGCAAGATGGAGGAAACCGGCCGAGAGCTGTCCAGCTGTCAGCTGCTCATTTCACAGGTCAGAAAACAAAACACACACCCACAAATACACGAACAGACAAAGTGCAAAGATTCACAAGCGTGTGCGCGTGTGTGTTCCAGCATGAGGCGAAGATCCGCTCTCTGACGGAGTACATGCACAATGTGGAGGTCAGGAAGAGACAGCTGGAGGAGAACTATGACTGTCTGAGTGAAGAGCTCGCCAAACTACAGTCTGCAGGTACTCATCACACACACACACACACACACACACACACACAAAAACACACACACATACATTATACAAGCACATACACAAACACACATTATACAAGCACACACACAAACACACATTATACAAACTAAAGAACTGCAGTGTTCTGAAGAAGAAAGACATTCTTCTGAAGACGTTCTTTCTGTTCGCAGACGACAGATCAGTTAATCATCTGCACACCAGAGAGACTGGAAATGTGAAGGTAGATCCCAACTAACCATTTTAGTTTGTAAAAATGTTTTCCCAACTTCCTTTACCTAACTGTAACAAAAATGTTATTTTGAACGTTTTAGAAATGTTCAAAACATCCAGTTTTTTAGACTTGAGACTTGAGACTTTAGAATGTTTTTTTTTTTGTTGCTTCCAGCAATATATAAAACTTTATCATTCATAACTGCAGACTTTGCTGAGGTTTATACAGTGAGGGTATATAGACTGTATATAACTGTGTTGATTGTGTTGTTTAGTCTCACAGAGCTGTGGAGCAGAAAGCAGATGTTCAGCGTGAGCCGCAGCGCAAGCAGCTTGGCCGTCTGCGTGATGACATCAACCACAAACAGAAGATCATTGATGAGCTCAAAGAGTCAGAAACTCACCTACACTCTCTCTCTCTCTGTTATCTTCTGTCTGACTGCAGCTGGACTCTGAGCGCTGCTGTTGTGTGTTTGTGTGCAGTGACAACCAGAGGTTGAGTCTGGAGCTGCAGCAGATGAGTGTTGAGTTCACTGCCCTCAAGAACCGAGAACATGAGAAAACAATACAGCTGGAGGACCTCAAGTGAGATTCAGCAGCTCTAACACGAGTACTGACCACTGCATGAGTACAGACCACTGCATGAGTACTGACCACCGCATGAGTACTGACCACTGCATGAGTACTGACCACTGCATGAGTACAGACCACTGCATGAGTACTGACCACTGCATGAGTACAGACCACTGCATGAGTACTGACCACCACATGAGTACTGACCACTGCATGAGTACTGACCACTGCATGAGTACTGACCACCGCATGAGTACTGACCATTACACGAGTACTGACCACTGCATGAGTACTGACCACTGCATGAGTACTGATCATTACACAAGTACTGACCACTGCATGAGTACTGACCATTACATGAGTACTGACCACTGCATGAGTACAGACCACTGCATGAGTACAGACCACTGCATGAGTACTGACCAGTACATGAGTACTGACCACCGCATGAGTACTGACCAGTACATGAGTACTGATCATACACTGTATTATTCTACTGCACTGCTATAAGATATAAGATATAAGACGAGAGAAATAATAGGAAGATTATTATGTGTGTTTCTGTAGATATCTCAATGAACGTCATGAGCAGGCCAAACAGGACATGAAGGGTCTGGAGGAGACAGTCGTGAGTATCTGCCTGACAAACACACTTCATTAAGAAATGTTTCATATGCTGGAGTGACACATTTTCACGGTTCTCCTCGAAAAGGCCAGAGAACTCCAGAGCCTTCACAACCTGAGGAAGCTGTTCGTTCAAGACCTCACGACTCGAGTTAAACGGGTGAGTTTCAACCTCAAACATACTAAACTCATTCCTTTGTCCACTTCTATCTTCTTCCTCATCTTCATCTCTGTTCTAGAGCTCCGAGCTGGAGCCTGATGACAGCGGAGGATGTTCCACCCAGAAACAGAAGATTTCCTTTCTTGAGAACAACCTGGATCAGCTTACAAAAGTTCACAAACAGGTTGAGAATACATCCGTGTAATTTGATCTCTTTACGAGATAAAAATCTCTTTTATATCTCAGTATCTCAATATATTAAATATATTAGATATGTCCTCTAGTAGCATGTAAATAAAAGCAGTTTCCTGCAGATATTAATAAACGCTGCATATTCTGTGTGGATTCTGTCTGGCGTGCAGCTGGTTCGTGATAACGCAGATTTGCGCTGTGAACTTCCGAAACTGGAGAAGCGTCTTCGCTCTACGGCTGAGAGAGTTCGGGCTTTGGAGGAGGCGCTGAGGGATGCCAAAGAAGGAGCCATGAGAGACCGACGTCGCTACCAGCAGGAAGTAGAGCGCATCAAAGACGTCATGAGGACCAGAAACCCCTTCCGACGACCTCACGCGGCTCTGATTGGTCAGTCGAAACACCATGGTGCACTGACATTACTCTTTCTTTGATTTTTAAAGCTGCAATCCAAACTTTCACCTCTCTACTGCCATCTCTGTTTGAACCATAGTATTACAGGTTACTTCATGTACTTTTTAATGTATGTTGAAGTCCTATGAAGTCATACTAACCCAAATTATCATTATAAACTCATGCAATATAATCATTGTTAATCGGGTAAGGAGATCATCTTGATCTGTCATGTATCTGCTCAATAACTGATTTTTGTTTATTTTTAAGCCCCAAAAAATTACAGATTGCAGCTTTAAGCAAACGTAATAAACAATAAAAATATCAATTTGCAGAATAATTTGTTATAGAACAACACTATCATATATACAGATATTGTAATATAAAAAGATAAGACTAATATAAGCTAATATAATTATAATAATATAAGCTAAATAAGACTAAATTTAAGAATTTCATTACTTTGCCCACTTCTGTATTATATATTTTTTTTATTTTTGGCCCTTAGCCAAACCCATTCGTCCAGGACATTATCCCGCCTCCCTGTCCGTCAATCACATGTTCATGCGAGGCAGAGATCAGCCAATCACATTCAGCAATGTGATGTTCAACCCTATTCAAAAACAGAAATCAGCACCTGTCAAAACTGACCCCAGTCTGACCAGCAGGTGAGTCAGTGTTTATCTCCTCTCATTGAACTGATTCGTTCTCTGTCACAGCTGACTGATCTCAGATCTGTGTGTGTTTCTCATATTAATAACAGGCCATCTGAGGATGAGAGACAAATTACAGTAAATGCTACCGAGTCCATGAATTCCTCTCACGACACGAACATCACTAACGGTAATCTACTGCACTCAGTCACCCCAGAAATCAGACTTGTGTGTATGACAACATGCAGCTGAGGTTTAAAATGAACCTGCCAGTTGTCAGCAGTACAAGAGGAAAATCGATTGTGTTACAGCGCTTGGATTTGACGAGTGTTCATTTTGAACCTGCGCTGTTAAACAGAACGATTCTTAAAATGTTCTTTACGGTCATGTCATAGAAGAATTTCTATGAATCTTTCTTAAATTTCAATAGTCTAAAAAACTTTTTTTTACTACAAAGAACCTTTCAAGAACCTTTCAAATACTCATTCATACTCACTTCCACAGGAAACACAACGGACATCAACGATAACAGGCAAGTGTCAATGTGTGTGACTGAAACAACAGACTGTGTGACAGCTACAGCTGCAGGTTTGACCCTCATGGTCACGGTTGTTCTGTTCTGCTGTAGCGTGTGTCTCACTGGTGACTCCATCACTGGTGATCAGATGAGATCAGATGAACTTCAGCAGAAACACACTGTTCCTGAGGAGCACACTGTCAGCTAATCACACAGGTAAACACACCAGCATCACAGTTACTGCTACAGTACCATCCCAGCGACCAACTGGAGGTTGTAAGAAGGTTTCCTTGACGTTTCCACTAAATCATGTTAATCATGTTCATTTGAGTGTTTTAGGCATTTTATTACTATTATTGCCTGGTTATAAGAACGCTTTTCAAACAATTTTTACTTCTGTAATGTTTTTAAAATGTTGCACTAAAAACATAAGAATAACATTTTCAATAAATGATACTTAATGTTAAAAAAGTTCTACTAATGTTACTGCAAGAACGTTTTTGATAACTTTGAGAGAGCATTTAGAGAATGTTAGCCAACGTTCCTTGTTAGCTGGGATGGTTCCGCAAAGATATCAGATAGCAATATCATTGTGCTATTTTTATATAAAGAAGAATTGCATTGCCATCATTGTTATTCATACTAAAACAACAGGTATGTCGACACAGAATATTAACTCTTGTCCTTGTTTATCTCCAGGTGATTCATATCCCAGAGTTCTCTTCTGTATATTTGCATGTTGCCTGCCTGCAGATCTCAGTCACGCCCCGTTTATCTTCCATGTAACCTCACATACAGTCAACATTTACACGACTCTGATACCCACACTGAAGCTGTTGGGTGCGGTGACGCGTAAGAGAAACATTAAGCATTCGACCAGCAGAGGGCGCTGTTGTATAGCTCAAACTGAGGAACCACTCCTTATACGTTACGTAATAGGCTGCAACTGATGTATACTGTACGTCCCCTATGTAGCTAGCACACACCATATAGATGTGTAAGAGAATGTAGTGCAAATGTAAAAGGGTTGGTTTATAAGCGAGGTGAATCTGAACACAGGTACTGACGGGTCATTCAGAACTTAAACAAGATTTTACAGACATCCTAAACATCGAGATTTGTTTATCGTGACATCCTCGTTTACAGTATTTAATTCAAATATAATAAATGTTCGTTATCTTGACCGAAATAAATCATGCGCACATAAAGGACTTCTGACCCAAACACAGATCTGTAGAATCTAGAATTTGTTGTCAGCACCTGGCTTACGGTCAGTGAGATGGTACGGAAAAATTCTGTAGCTATTTTTAACGTAGTTGTAACTATTTTTATACTCGTATTTAAATGACAGAGTAGCATTACATCAGGCAGTGTATTTGTTATGCGCCGATTTGTACTGCATTATTTAGTTATCGTATTGTCGCATAATGTAAACAAACGTATTTTAACTGATAGTAACAAACTCTAAGGAGAGTTATGCATTTAGAGAACAGTTTGTGATATTTAATATTGAAAAGTGTGAGAACCGAATGAATTCATAGATATGATCAAATACGATAAAAAATAAAAATAAAAAACAAAATATTTTACAGTAAAAGGTTCTAAGTAGAACATATACTGTAGTTCCGAAAAACATGATTTTATAGATCATAAGTGGATTTTGGGAAAGAACAGTCTGTTTAACTTGTAGGTTCAGAAAGAGTCCAACAAAACACACACACACACACACACACAAACACAGCTGATCAGACACAGACACACACACACACACAAGCAGCTGATCAGACACACACACACACACACACAAACACAGCTGATCAGACACACACACACACACAGACACAGTCACATCAATCAGTGTGACTTGATCAGACAACAAATCACACATTCATCTTCCCAGAACATCTGTGTGTGTGTTTTAGTTGCTTTCTGAGCCTGACCTTTGAACTCTCTGCACATCCTGATCTGTCAGTCAGGACAGGAGAAATCAGACACGCATTAAAAGTGCTGGAAGTGATTTCAGATGTTTTTCAGCCACAGAATCAGTACACAATATCATTATCACAGAGTAATGAATGCATTATAAAATATTCATAATGACTCATAATAAATAATACAGCTGTATTACCGTGTAATTGCATAATATGTTACACTAATGAAATCACATAATGCACTCTAATGCACTGTAATGCGTAATAAAGCCATCATGAATATTTTCATAATGCATCATACAAGAATTAAGTGCTACCATTTCATTTTAATTTTTATCTTTGTGTCCAAACTGTATCACGGAAAACATTTCAGGCAGAACTTTGACTCCCGCTAAATCACATGATATCGTTTCAGGAGAAATGAAACAGAATCTCTGCACATACAGTAACAGTCACATATCAACATACACCCTGATGGACCGAGCACATGTATTATTGTGTTGTTTTGTTGTGTTTGGTTTTGTGCATGATGGACAAACATGCCTCTGTAGCAGAAAAGAAGACGTTTCAATAAAGAGCGTTCTGTCCATGCATCGTGTTTTATTAATAACAGATAAAAAAAAAATTACACTTTTTTTTTCGAACTTTATCGTCACACAACCGCAGTGAGAAACAGCACCATTTATTTTAAAAACTATCTCTGTATCATCAGGAAGAACCTGCATTCTCAGCTTCCCTAAAACACCATTTTAGTGATGTCAAAAAACCAGCCTGGAGTTATCACAGTAATTCCACACACGACATTTAAGCACTGATGTGCTGTTTAACTTCCTCATTAATGTTCATGTGAAATTTTACTGATGCCTCACCGAGTTAAACAGATAACATTCTTTAGTTTCAAATCCCCAATAAAGAGCCAGAGCTTCCCCTCGCAATAAATAAAAACATGAATCTGCGTTTAAAACTGCGACCTGTAACTTCTTACTGGTGAAAGGAAGTTATTGAGCACGAACATAACATATCATAACGTGTTTAACATTGTTTATAATAAGGATTTATAATTTGAGATGTCGGTTCTTATTTCCCCCAAATGTCAGTTTGACTTCAACATACGTAAAGAAAAGTTTGTAAGTTAACCTGCAGTTTTATGTTTCAAACAGAGATGGCGCTAGAGTTTGAAGTCACAGACTGCAGCTTTGAACGAATTCGTTTTCACGTTAAAATTGACATTTAATATTTCAATATTATTTGAAAATAAAAGTAAAAACAGTCTGCGGTAGCTGCAGCCAGAACTTGTAGAAGTCGTAAATGTCAGTTTTTTTATCTGACTTTATTACTAAATTATTCTTGGTTTGCTTTATTTCTCGTTCCTCACAGACACATTTATCATTTTATTTCGATCTACCTTGAGAATGAAATGGCAAAAGATACCAGAACGTTTCCTATTGTCTGTATCTACTTCACTTTAGCGGTTGTTGTGAGAAGGTTACCATAGTAACAATGTTGCAACATCGCATTACAATACGCATGTAAATCTGAGCGTGCTTGACTTACTTACACAGCACACTGTGGCTTACAGTCTAAATATATATGGAAAATAGGCATTTCAAATTTATTATTGAAACCTGGAAACAAAGTTCAAACATTTTAAACTAAGTTACGACATGAAGAGGTAATAAAGTATTTAGGATTCTGTATTTTAAGATTTCTAAGTCTTTAAAAATAAGTAACTATGTGCCATTAAGCATGTTAACTTTTCATGAAAATGAGTATGCCGATAACCGTAACCAAACAAAATACAATTAACCAGTGCAACACATCGAACATCACAAATGAATCCGTCTCCTTTTATCAGTGTAATTTTATTCAGGAAACTGTAGCACAAGTTACACAGTACAAGCAGAAACCACGGACAGTACAGTGAAGAAAAGTGTTACAGTACAAAGCCTTCGTGAACGCTGCATGAATGCAGAGCACGTTATATAATGCACATTAATAAGCGTGATAGTTTGCATTGCTAATTTATGGTCGTGAAATCAAAATCAATCATTCACATTCATAACATGTTTTTGGTCTTTACACGACTCATCAGTGCAGATTATTTCAAAGGAATGCATAAAAAGTTTGTGTTTGTAATCTTTCAACAAAATGCAATAATTGCTTCTACAAAGTTTTTGCCTTCTGGACGACTCCAGTAGCAAGTGACTCAGAGAAAGAATACAGCCCTGTATACCGAGTGGCCAAAAATCCAAATATTTATATTTTATAGTATTTAAACACATTCTCTATAGAACCGCTTTTAACAAAACAATTCAAATTTATCATTGATCAATCGAAACAATTTGACAGTCAATTAAAAAAAGGCCAAAAATTTATTAATCCGGTTTCAATCTGCAATCTGTCACATGACTCGTGTAAAACAGGTTTCACGTTCACCTGAGCATGAAGCAAACCTTCAGCCAAATTCAAAGCATCTAAATGTGGAAGTGAAAGAAGATGAAGGGCAGTTTATAACTGATTCGTGAGCACTGCTACACACAATCAGGTCAACGGTATCATGTCAGCTCGACGACGGTGGACGGAAACCATAAATATGAGGATTAATATTTTGTTAGCCTCACTGACTGTCATTTAGCGACTTATCACGTGGCTTCATTGCGTAAGGGGATAAAACGGACTTCAGCATCTGATCGCTGTAAATAAGGACAGAAAACACAAAATCCCTTTTTTCAAAGTTAATGTGGCTTTCGCGCAAGGGACAATCCGGGAGTGAACATGTGCAGATGGGTCACGGTACTGACGTCACAATCTCACAAAACAATCAAGTGAATAATTCTGTGATGGTGGACGAGGGACTGACAAGCAACAATGACGCATGTTTCATGTCCCCTCTGACTGACCGACTGCTAGCTGCTAAACCCATTTAGGTGAATACACAGAAGGTTTCACACTAAGTAACTATCTACAACTGCTTTCTACAACTGCTTTAAAAGAGGAGGTGGAGATAAAAGCGACTTATTCCGTTTACAAAAACATAACTAAGCAAATTCCTGTTTTAAGAGGTTTTGGAGTTCATGTCAGAAATTAATAATGATTAAAGCTGCAATCTGTAACGTTTTGAGGGTTACAAATAAACAGAAATCAGGTAGGAGGAAGGAAGGAAGGACGTGACGTGAGGCCAAGTATGGTGACCCATACTCGGAAATTGTGCTCTGCATTTAACCCATCCAAGTGCGCACACACACAGTGGTGAACACACACACACCGCGAACACACACCCGGAGCAGTACATCAGAGCAAGTACATCAATGATCAGTGTTTAACACAATCTCTTTACGTTACTTTAATATATGTTGGTGTATACTGTACTCATATTTTCAGAAGTGAGTGACGGTTTACAGCTGTTTTGAGAATGACCCAGAAAAGATCTTAACACAGTGCTGACTTTAGGATGTTTGTCTCATACACATTTTAAGGGAAAGATTTGGTCCCGGTCCCACTTGTAAGTGGGAAATTCTGGCACGGTTTCAACCAAACGCTTCGGATGAACTGCTCTGGAAGTCTAACAGAATTTCAAGTAGATTTCCAGCAGTAAATTTCCAGCACAGTCACCGATCCGACTCAAACAATCTTGTGTTTTATACAAGCCGGCTCATTTATCACTATATAAGGAGAGCATCACATGTGTTCCTCTCCTCTCAGCTCTGTGTCTTTAATGCGGTTTTGATTGAAGTTTTGGGGTACAGTTATGATACTGCTGTAAACTAGCACACTCCATTTCGAAATGACAGGTTATTTGGACCTTGTTTCTGAGTGGTTCTGACCCCTTTGCTAACACATTTATTACATTCAGGCGACTCTCGTCAGAAATTGTCAAGAAATGTCCAGGTCAAAAAAGCCTATTTAAAGATTATAGATTCTTTAATATTGTGATTTTGGGTAAAGCCATTTTCACCCCTGAATCTCATTTACCATAACGCAAAAACAAATCTACAAAAATATTTGTAAAATACAATTACAATACTTGTATTATTTTTTTGTATTGAAATGTGATTTATTCTGTTCTTAATATTAATAAAAAAACAAATTCAAGTGTTGTTATTATTGTACTACAGTAATAAAAAAACTACAGTTGTTTTTTAACCATTTTCACAAAATATATCATTTTCCTTGTTCGTATTAGATTTCGGCTTGAAATATGATCTGTACGTTTCTTCGCGAGGTTTTATTCATTAAGAATAAAAAAAAAAAAAAAAACGAATGTGAATGTAGAATTACTCATTACGTCACTGACAACACATCAAGAATGAATGAAGAAACTCACGACAAACACAGTTATATACACACACATCATTATAACAGAGAACACGCATCACAAAGCAGATTTCGTAGCTGTATAAACTCTGAGTGGTTCTTTCAGAAGATCTGTGGAGCTTTCGTGGTTCTGCTGGTGTTTGTAAACAAAACTGAATTAATCTTCTAGTTTAGGTGGCAGATATCCAGCATGTAACTCTTTATTCTTTGAGCAGACGCTGGAAAAACACACGGCAATAAAAATGCCACACCTTATGTAAATCTGCGTGCATCTGTGTATATATACGACTGTTGCCATGCACACACAAACAATTATGAAGGTGAGGATTCAAGATTTTTAATATCTGTATACGTTCTGAGGCCTTCCGAAGTCTGACTGCGCTTTACGTCTGTCAAAACATGTTAAATCTGCTCCAGCTCTGAAACCTGTTTTTCTGTTCAACCATTCAAGTCACTGAACATTCTGTCTGTTTCCTACTTCCTTATTTGGGAGCGCTCCCTCGCAAGTCTCTTCATGAAGCAGCACGTCACCGTTGCGATAATCAACACGCCCACAAACAGCGCAGACGACACGCCGATCACAAGAGGTATGAGCAGCAGATCAGCAACTGCAGGAACAAATGCATCAGAACAAATATCAACAACTAACACTTGCAGGCTACTTAAACACGTATAAAACGATCTATCGTTCAAACATCATTTAACGTCTGAAATCAATAATGCATTCATGAACAAAAACACATTTAAATAAAATTAAGGGCGTGGCTTTTTGTTTACACATTTAGAAAAAAAAAAATATTTTTTCAAATAATTTATAATTTTCAAATTTTATAGTGACATTTAAAAAAATATTTTCCCCGCTTTTTGCAGTTTTATTATTATGAAGGGAAAGTCCCAGCTAACAATTTAATATTTTAAGAACAAAAAAAGTTTCCTAACGTTTCCATTAACAAAAATGTTTAAATGTTATTCTGAATTTTCAAGGAACGTTTGAAACATCCAGTTTTTAGACACTGTCTAAATGTCACATTTAAGAATGTTGTTTAAACTTCCTAATTGTCAATCAGGTTTCAAACTCACGACACAACCACTGACCACATGACAGACACAAACAAAGACACGCTGTGAGACGAGTTATTCCTGTAGATCTTACCTCGTGCATACAGGTACAGGTGTACGGTCCCCGACTGCGCTCTCGCACCCGTGTTGTACCAGCCGCCGCGCGGGTCCTGTGACCACACCCCCACCTCACACTGATAGTGACCCTGATCCTCCTCGCGGGCCGAGAAAACTCTCAGCCGGTAGCATCCTGCAGACACGCGGTCGACGCTCAGATCACTGTCGTTGCTGTAGATCCTCGTCAGTCCGTCGTAGCTCAGAGTGGCCAGGAGTCGCCCTTTACTGTCCTCTGACAGCGCAAGGTCCTTCCTCTCCGGATCTTCTGGCTTCTGAAGCCACTGCACCTCTACCTGAGAGGAACCGGCGATCACCACGGAAACGTTGCAGAGCAGACTGACCGTACTGCCCCGCTGGAGGAGCGGGCGATAGGGCAGAGCGATGGTGGCAGAAACACGGACCTCTGATGGAGAAACATCAACTTTGTTAACACAATTTTAGCACAGGAACACAACGACTTTGTGCATGGTGACATTATTTCATTACAATAAAGCATTTCCCCCATTATTCTCACTGATCTGATTGACTGCAACTCGATTTAGGTTTTTATGTTGCATTTAATTTGTCTCATATTGTATTATATACATTATATCATGTGTATGTAGTGTCAACTTTGACAATCGTGTTCTACAAATGATTTCAGATAACAACAGTTCAGATAGTGACAACATAAGTTTGCACAGACTAAAACAGGAATATCACAGATCACATGATCAGATCACATCTGCAGATCACATGTGCAGATCACATGTGCAGATCACATGAGCAGATCACATGAGCAGATCACATGTACAGATCACATGATCAGCTCACAAGTGCAGATCACATGTACAGATCACATGTACAGACCACATGTACAGATCACATGTACGAGTCGTGTATGATTTATTTGCTCATTTTCACACCGCACCTCTGTGGATTATTGTTTATTTCGTCTCCAGGTGCTAATGTTTTGATGTTAGCGTGAACTCTCGCGTGGGCTCGTTTATGACACTCATAAACGGTTTAGAAAACAGATGTAAAACATAATCGCTTTCACACGCACCTTCAGTCTTCAGATTAACAGTGACCCAGTCAGACCTCTGAGTTATTGTGGCAGGGACGGATGGTTCCGGCGTTTTCCGCCCGGCGTACACGCTCACGGCGCACCGGTACAGTCCTGCGTCGGCAGGGTGAACGGAGAACAGACGCAGAGAGAACCTCCCGTCCGCCTCCTTCTCCATACTGCCCCCCCCTGCCCTGCTGACATCATCACCCCAGCTCACGATACCATCAGGGCCCATGCGTGCCACCTCCACCTCTACACCCCCTGCCGGCCCACGCCGCATCCACTGGACGAGGAGCGCCGAGCGGTTCCACCCGCCCACGCCGGCCACCTGACAGGTGAGGCTGAGAGGAGCGCCGGTCTGCAGCGAGACGTGGCCTTCGGGTCTTGAGTGTACAGTGAGCGAGTCCGCTGTGGGAGTAAACGGCCATTAAACAGGCTGGTTATTAAACAGAAGATGACGCTATAAATGACAGATGAACCACAAGGTCTGAGATTAAGTTATATATGCTGCTGTAGAAACCACAAATCCTTTAAAATTCAAATTGTCGGTGAAGAACTACACCACCCATAATTCCAAGGAGAGCTCCACCAATCAGAAAGCTGAACAGCCACTCCTAGAAATCATTGTCTCTTTGGTCGGTCTCCTTATAATCTTAAATTATATATTGGCATATATTTAAATATCTTTTAAAAGATTAACATAATACATAATATTGTACTTATTATACATTGTATTACATATTTTAAAATCAACTTTAAGTCAATATTTACACATCGGCCTATAGTTCTATATTATACTATAACTATAGAGTTTTTAGTTAACAGCCTCAGTGCTTTTATTTTTGTGATTACTTTAAGTTTTACAAATGTATTACTTCAAATCTGTGAGTCTGTTTAACCGTAAGAGAAACCCTCTCAATCTCTCACAGCACAGATACGTTAAAGCGACTCTTAATCAATATAAACAGTCTCTGATAGCCTAAACATTAAATGCCCATTTCAAAACAATCCCTTCCTCAGCATGTGTGTATCTGATAATGCACAGACCAGCCAGGAGAATTAATCATCCAAATCTGGCCTTTCATTTAAATTACAAGCATTGCTTAATAACTACACTGATAACCAGAAAGTGTGCCCCCCCCCAGGTCCCCCTTATTATTATGCATGTGTCCAAAATATTTTCTGTTATGAAATACTTTGTGTTCCACAACAAAACAAGTTCAGAAGGTTCAGAACAACATTAGGGTGGTAAACCATGACAGAATTGTTATTTTGTGTGTAAACTATTCCATTAAAGCATCACACACAAACCATTGGCTCAGAATAAGAGGCGACGTTTCTAACCTAATGGTTGCACGGTGAGATTTCCCAGCTCCATGGTTCTCTGTGCGATGCGTTCCCAGTTGCCCCCCGGGTCTCTGATCCACTGCGCAGCCTCGCAAAAATACGACCCAGAATCCTCTGGGGCCAGCGCGCTGATCCTCAGCACGTAGAGATCTCGGTCTCCCTCTCCGTTCCTCTTTTCCAGAGCGACCTCTCCATCTTTGTATCTCTTTTCATACGTTCCGCCGCGGCCCGGAATCATGCGCAGCTCGCGGTCGATGGCGATGATCTCTCTGAGGTTGTGTCCCGCAGACCCCGCCCCCCTGCTGCTGCGCACTCCAAACGTGACTGACACGTGAGTGTGCTGATCCGATTGGACGGATGCCGCGCACGTCAGCTGAAGCTCCGTACCCTCGATCAGGGATTGGCCGTTCAGAATGCGAGAATGTGTGATAAGCAGCGTGTCTGGAATCACTTCAGAAATAAGAATAAATAGTTAAAGTTAAATATAGAGAACCCCAAAAATCACATTACTAAATTTGAAGGTGCCGCCACCCACCTTTGACGATCACTGATGAACTGTAGCTGCCCTGGTAGCGGCTGTCAGTGCTGGGCGTGTAACATTCGTAACGACCCTGATCATCTGGGCGGAGCCTCTGGATTATCAGTCTGGCTTTGTCGCCCGAGTCCCTCTCGACCCGAATCTCGCCCAGCTGCACACGAGATCTGAACGGGGCATACGGGAACTCAGTATCCCGCGTGGACACCACCCCAATCTGCCGATCCTCCGCATCTTCCCGGTACAGATACCACTCAAAGTCCTGCGTCCGCGAGCCTTCATATGCCGACACAGTGCAGGGCAGCGAGAGTGAGAACCCGGCTACACGGTACAGCGGACCAGACGGAAGAGAAACCTCACGACACGCACAATACTGGAACTCTGTAGGCACAGAAGAAAACAATACGGAACTAAACATATGCCACTGAAATCAATAAATACAAATCAGTTTGCGATTAATAGGACCACTGCGGAAAGACCCACTGCAAGATCAGATGAATATTCCCTGTCAAATCACCGCAACTATGACGCTGAATAATAGCTTCTACTTTACACCAAGTTACATAAACTTAATTTAAAGATGCAATTTGTAACTTTTCTGCGTTGAAAATAAACAAAAGTCAGTTGTGGAGCAAGTACATGACAGATCAGCATTCAAAAAAAGTTTCCTTTACCCCAATAACAACGGCACGTGTATAATAATAATTTATATTTTTTTACATTATATGAGAAAAGTCAGTTTGGCCTCATTTGATATCATCATGCGTAAAGAAAAGTACGTAATGTAAGCTGCAATTTTATGTTTCAAACAGAGGTGACGACAGAGAGGCGAACGTTACGTATTGCAGCTTTAAAGTGTTACGACGAAAACCAAATCTAGAAGTTTTCAAGCAAGTTATACCAGACGTATGAATAGATATAAATAGGTTTTATAACGTAAAAGACAGATACTGTTGTTTGTTACTTTTAAAACATGATATTAAATGCTTTTTATGTTCTGATAGTGGCTGATTCAGACCTGCTGCTATTGGTCAAGACTGATATAGTCATTTGTGTTTTTACATTCCTGTTTATTACCCCATATTCCCAGGAATAGGGCATTTATTGTCTATTCATCCCGGCGACTGCTTGCTGTTTCAGCTTTGCATAATGTGTGTGTTGTAATGCATTTCTGATTGAATGGGCCATTAAATAAACAATAAACCTATTCTACCAGCCTAGTCCTATATCTGTGATGTCACCGCTGAACACATCTTTTATCATAGGATGAAATATTTTTTCAGTCAAATAAATGTACACGTGGCCTCATTCCTTTAAAGAAACTAACAGCGGAAACCAAGTGCTCTCACAATTATAGCTAAAGCGCTTCTTAATTTGTATGTATATGTATTTTATTTTTTATAACTTTGTTATTTTACTTCTGAAGCCGCCTAAATAAACAATTGAGGAAATTTAGATTCAGACTATGAAAACTCAGGATGTTGTCATTTACAAGTAATGAAGTTAGTACCAAGAGTCTGTATGACCGCTTGACTAGCGATAAACCGCAGTGATAAACGAAGCTTTCGTTGACACGAGTTTGGGTGTGATGTGTCTATTCTTCTGCTTATCTAATCTAACATAACCTGAAAAACAAGACGGGCGGCGAGACGTTTGTTTCGCAAACGTTTCCTATGCTAACCACAGTTCCCACCAATGACGCCGGCGCTAACTCTGATGCCGTTTACAATATTTTACATGGGTTATGTCATGCACAGCACACTGTTGTGATTATCCCAAGTGAGGTAAAATAATAATACATCAAGGTGTGTCTGTTGTGTTAATGTTATTGCACCATATATGTAATTATGGTCGCTATGGTAATTGTGTGTTGGGTTCTCTGGCTGGCAGCAGGTTGTAGTTTTGATGTCTCATCACAGGATACGACCAAACACACCCTGATCATAATGAAGTGACACCAGAATCCTTAAGCGGATCACACTTGTAATTAAAGCACAACTGGAGCAGAAATCCTGGACAGCTCTTGTGTACAGTACAATGTGATGCTGTGATTATACTTGCAGGAAATTAAAAGGTCACAAACTGTACAAAACATATGAAGACATGCCAACACAAAATAAAGGTACCATGAGGAGCAACATTTAAAGTCCATAAAGTCCAAACTCAGAACCTGTGTCCCTTTACAAGCAGAAACAGATTTCCACAAACACAATATGTGTAGCACGGTATATATTAAAGTACTATAGGACCCAATCACTGTACCATAGTACAGCCATAGTGCTTGTTTGTAAGGGCATGACACTGATTGATTCAGCTATTGTGTTAGTAACATAGTAAATGAATACGACTGTACCAGGATGCATGTTATACATGAACACGGTAATATCACTGTACTTCGCTACGGCAATGAAGGATTACAGTATCCCGCTGTCGCTGCATTTATATATGGTACCGGTACCAAAACCAAATGGTGGTAATATCGTGCTAGTGTCTGTAAGCGGGGGATTTAGATGGATTTATATGGAGCAGATGGACGTTAGATAAACAGGTTGGACTCACCCCACAATAAAGCGATGAACGCGATCCGCCACAGTGCCATGCTGCTCCGATCTCCGAAATACAGCCTCATTCACACCGTTTCACACTGACTGAAACTACAGCATGAATGCATGTTTGTTAGACGTGCTGTCCGCGGTTCGGTTCTGAATTCAAACCCGCCTACTGGATAAACCAGTGCGCCAAAAACCAGCATGAGCTGAGCGCAGACATACGATAGTAATTTAACTCAATGCAACCCGCAGTTCATAACCCACCAAGCGCGTATCGTTAAACCAGCACCGCGCAAAGCTTCCTGTATTTGTTGCACAAGTTTCCTTTTAATATCGATCGCCTTGATCTGGATCTACAGCGTGCACACATCCATAAACCAGGCGCTCGTCATTGACATTACGCGCTAACAGACTGCTGTCCATTGACGTGACACAGCGCAATCGATACAGCCAATAGGAATTCAACGCGATGAGGGAGTTGAATCTGTATTAATATTAATGCTGGAGTCGAGGGCTGGATGTAGGCCAGTCCCATATATTGAGCGGAAAATACTGTCAGCTAAATCTTTCCTAAGAGTCCCTAATCACGTTTATTTCAGTTTATTCTTTATTTTTTAAATTGTGTTCCTATTTTATTTTCGCCTCACAAAAAGCGTTCATTAAAACCACAAACAAATCTAGGGATTTAGTGCTATTGTAAAAATATGTGAACCCTAAAATACAATGGCTAATAATGTTGTTAATATTGAATTATGTGTTATCAAATGATGTACTTCGATCAATATATAATTTGTCAAAATAGTTATTTCACCAGTATTTTACTGTATGTAATGCATGGTTATGGCGCCATCAGGTGGTATACATGAATGTGTATTACATTAATAAACACACTCGTTCATAATGTATAACAAAAACATACTTTCTCATAACATAATGTATATATGCGTCTCTGTCCTTCTCACGTGCTTCATAATTTCTGTCAAAATGAAATTAAACGTAGCTGTTAATACGAAGTTTGTCCACTTTATGGTTTCTTTCAGATCTTTGTGTGTAAAACATCTTTTATATTTCACTCTTAAACATGCAAACTGATAGAACCCT
>JAZGTJ010002788.1:5373-30940 GCA_036877575.1 Botia almorhae | reverse complement strand
TAGGGGATTAATGAATTTTGGGGTGGGGGGACTAGTACAAGTTGTTGTGGAAAGACATTAAAAACTATCCCTGCATTTTTAGTAGGAGCTACTTCAGGTAATTCAGTGTTTTTGTATAGTGTTTTTTGTTGCAATACATACTATTTTAAAGCAGTTTAACAAAGAACAGTGCCTTACAAACCCTCCAGTAAACCAGCCATAAGCCTACATCATACTATACATTATTATACTATGCACATTTGTCTCCTAGCACAGTGGGCTGCAATCATGTGCTGAATCGTGTACTTGCAGAAGAATGTTATTCAGAACTACTTTGCAATTTAAGCCTTTCTTATGAAGTGTTGATGTGTGCTTTATTTTAAACGCAAATTATTGTTTTGTGTCAACAAGCTTAAAGTGCAGAAAACTTTCTCTAAAAAAAACTAAAGTGCAGAGCAGCTTTACGAAAGTTGAAAGAAAAAGGCATTTGCTTTATTTGTTGATCTGTGTGGTTTAATTTTAAGTTTATGAAGGAATTTACACATTTTGCAAACGCTTTTATCCAAAACGACTTACATTGCATTATACTATACATTGTTTCTGAGTATGTGCAATCTCTGGGATCGAATCCATGACCTCAGCGTTGTTAACACCATGCTCTAACCACTGAGCTACAGTAAATTTCTTGGATTATTAGCATAAAACAATGTGCACTAACTGCAATCCTGCACTGATTTCCAGGCCCTGTTGTATAATATTTAGAAAAAAGCAGCTCTTATTAGATGTTAAAAATGTACTAATTACTATGTGTTCAAATGTCAAGAGAGAAATTTTGTTTTGTGACAAGGTAAAATGAAGTCAACCTCACAAATTTGTCAGGACTGAGTCTGCTTTGGTTCCTACTTAATACATGTATAATGCGCAAGATCTCAGTAGTTTTCTGTTTGTTCTAAAGGGCATCTGTTTTTACATAATCTGTGAATGCTTGTTCAAGATGTTCCAAATTAACTAGTTGCAGCTGGTTTACTTCCCCTTTTTGGTATTTTGAGCTTTATGCAGGAAGTTCTGCACACCAGTCTTTCGGGTATTTATATGCGTTCCTGAGAATGCTGTTTTTACAATCATCAGAACCAACACCCTCCAAATACGGTGCTTTACCTTTCCCTCTTTCACCACCTTTCATCTGTTTTATTTTGATTGTTGAAATCTAGTTAGATCTTTGAGAGTTCATTAAAGACATGTTTGAATGTTTGTGTATGTTGGCAGGTGGAAAACATCCTTTTGAATGACCAGGGACACTACGTCTTGTGTGACTTTGGCAGTGCCACAAATAAAGTGCTGCTTCCACATAAAGATGGAATACCTGCCGTGGAGGACGAGATCAAGAAGTAAGATTCTTTCAGCAACACTAAGATGAGATCTGTATTAAAGCAGCATTATCTTTCATTTTACCTTTGGCTTTTTTGGTATACTTGATCGTAATTGGTAACCCACGTACTACACAGCAGTATGTCATGCAACTTCTCTCATATAACTCCGTCTTTATTCTGAAATAATGGATTAATTTGTAATAAAATATTTCTTTTGTAGCTGTTTAAGTAGTTGTAAGTAGCTAATTCTGTTAAGGAGCAAATTTACAGGTTGCCCATATAATACATTCTGCAGGTCCTCTGCAGGCATTTCAAAACCTTTCATTGTTTTCAATTCTCTTTGCTTAGGTACACGACTCTTTCATATCGTGCCCCAGAGATGATTAACCTGTACCAAGGGAAAGCCATCACTACAAAGGCTGATATCTGGGTAGGCACCGAACACAAGCACAAACTCACATTCTTCCCAGTCTTTCTATCTCCCTCACCCCCACCCACTCATTCCTCTTCAACTCTTATTCCCTCTTTCACTCCCTCTCTCACAGTCTCTCTCTCACACACACACAGACATGCTAGAGAGCTGGTTTGCTCAGCCTGACACGACAGACACAGATGCCAAACCGGTTTCCTCCATAAATAAGGGCTCTCAGGGGTGTGCTTTACAGAAGTCCTTCAAATCCTGGCTTTGTTTCAAAGTTGATCCTATTGTTGATGTTTCTTTCTTTGGTTTGTAAAAAATCAAGTAATGTATCAGGGTGCACTGATGTAGAAATAAGTCGAGTTGGTTTTGTAAGTTGGTTTTATAACACTGTGTAGCATTCCGTGTGTTAAAGGATCTGTATTTGTAGTTTATTTTTACACTTACCCAATAAATACAGTCACAACTACAGTTGTTATTTTGTTTTTTGATCTGTGTGTTAAACCTATTGGTGTTTGGTGGGGCCGTGTGAAAATGACAGTATTGAGTCCCAATGTTTTAAATACAAGCGCTTTAGAATGTTTGATATTTCACTTGCTGGCCCTTTAAGACTATATAGGATGTGTAGGGGTCAAGATGCATTCAGTTGCATATTAAGCATTTTTCTGCAACTGAAGAGTGGTGCTGTGTGCCTATGGGGCTGGTGGAAAGCAGTAAAGAAAAGATTGGCTGTAGCTTCCTGATTTCTGGCTGCGTTGTAAAGACAGGAATGAGGGCCTCATGAAGGCAAACTTCCTCTTTAACTCTTACATGCTTTGAAAGAGTTGATTTCATAGCTCTCCTTTCTAAACAAATCATGTCCATTAGAACAGAAAAGCAACTATTCTTCCAAAGATTTCTTTGTGATAGATGTTATTGGTGCAGAAACAGATGGTGGCAGTTCATGGTCACTGTGTCAGAACATGCTTGGGTAGGAAAAGGAAATGTATGACAAAACTTCCCGTCCATTTGCTCCTTTTAAAAATAGAAAGAATCCATCTCAGAGCAGCTGTCAGCTTTTTAAGTGTTGTCACAGTGCAGTATTTGCTTAATTGACCAATGAAACCACATTATAAATTGTTTAAAATGAATCAGATGTGTTGTTTGACTTTTAAGTGTAATTAATTCTTGTTTTCTCTTTCATTTTCTCTGTCCCTTACTGCTCTCAGGCACTTGGATGCTTGTTGTACAAGCTGTGTTTCTTCACACTTCCATTTGGGGAGAGTCAAGTTGCCATATGCGATGGAACCTTTGCTGTTCCGGACGGTTCAAAATTCTCCTCTAAGTTGCACTGTTTAATCAGTAAGCAGCTTTCAAGGATTCCCAGGAGATATAAAAATGATTATTTTGTGGAATATTGCTTAACATAAGGAGTGTGCTCAAGGGCTGTGGAAGAGTTTTATGGTTTTAAATAATCGTTTAGTTAAGCATTAGCTCCACCCTCTGGTAGTTCAGAGGAGCTGCATGCTCATGTGTTTCCCTAATAAAGAGTTCATTTGCAACCATCTGTTCTGCTCTGCTCTCTTTCTGTAGACAGGCTTGATAGATTCTGAGTGCTTTTGATTCTGTTTGGCACCCAGAATCAGGTGACTCCACACCTCATCTAACTTTTCTGCACTTTCTACAGGATACATGTTGGAGCCTGATCAAGAAAAGAGACCTGACATCTATCAAGTGTCTTACTTTGCCTTTCGATTAGCTGGAAAGGAGTGTCCAGTGCCAAATCTCTTTGTAAGTTACTCCACGTAGGTTAGAAAAAGATGAGTGAAGAATTATGACTGATCATGTTTACTGAATTTACTGACTGAATACATGTTTTGATGTTTTGTTTTTTGTGGTTACAGAACTCCCCTCTTCCCACCTCATTGCCAGAGCCCCTTACTGCTAGTGATATTGCTGCTAAGAAGAGCCAGACAAAAGCCAGGTAATGTGTATAAAGCTTTGTGAGGGAATTTGAATTTCAGATTATTTGAATGCAAGAAAATATAAGTAACATTAGTTACCTTTTCATAAATTGGATTTTTTTATCAGAATAACAGATTCAGTTGGACCAACAGAAACATCAATTGCACCCAGGCAAAGACCAAAAGCTGCAAACAATGTACTGCCTTTGTCCAGTACTGTAACTCCTGTGAAAATGACTGTACCCTCAGGTGCAGTTAGCAACGGCCAGAAAGGTGAGCAAAAGGAGAGGTAGATAAGGTGTGTATCATCTTGTTTTGTTGTGAGAAATCCTATTTGTATTTGTATGTTCTTGTCTCAGCTCCTGGAAATAGCCAGCAGTCGGCTACGCAAATAGCAAGCAGCAGTCAACAGAACAGAGTGTTACAGCAGCTGCAGCCTGGAGATCTCAGACTACAACAGCTACATCATCATCAACAACAACAGCAGCAGCAACACAACATGCAACACCACCAACAAGTCACCGCCCAGCAGCTACAGTACATGCAACAGGTAATAGGTGCTATAGCTAACAGGCACCAACGCAAGGTCTTATTCAAAGGTCTTCCTGAAAGTCGTAGTTAGAAGTCATAGTTTTTTATTTTTACAAATACAAAAACTGGAAAAACAGGGACAGTCATATAATTTCCAGTTAAATGATTGCAGAAGATCTCAGTGGCATCAAATGAATTTGAATTAGAGTGTGACCTGTTGTGAATTACAGTTAATTCTTGTTTGGATAAAACATGGTAATGTTGTTGAACATCATGACTATATTGTTTATATATAATAAATACAACGTAAAACACATTTTAGGTTTCCATAAAAGGCTTGCTAAACATGCTTTCAGTGTTTATAAGAAATCACCTCCTGTTTGAGGAAGTTCCTTAGAATGACAAAGTTCGTAAATGCTGTGCAATGAATCTCATGATGTATGTGTAAAGTACTGGAACATAAAACAGGAAATCATCAAAAGGGCAAATAAATAGTTTTCATGATACATTCAGCAGAAATTCTTAATGTTGTAGTTCCAGTAAATTTTCCTGCAATTGTCATGTCATTGCAGCTCTACACACACAGGTGGTGCTGTGGAGCTTTTAGTTTTATTTTTGGGGCACAGCTGGTGCTCATCTGTTTAATAATGCCATTTCAAATGGCTACTGGCCAGGCTACTCTCTGAAACTACAAGCATTTGTTTGTTCATATTCGTTGGAGAAAAGCTGTGTAGCTGTGTAGATTCCTTCATTGGTTGTTACTCCATCAGACTCCATTTAACTCAATTTAAGTCTAGCAATTTAAGTCTTTTTGTTGTCTTATAATCCTGCCTACCGCCCTAAACTATATATGTGACTAGTTATGTGATGGTAATAAATTCTCTGACAGCAGTGTCACTCAACCAACACAAAGCACAAAATGAACTCCCATTCTCTTCACAAAGTCCATCTATCTCTTAGTTTTTTTGTTTACATAGAATATTGACAAAGCATTTGTGCATATACACAATAAAAAGGTTAAAATTTACATTTATGCATTTAGCAGACACTTTTATCTGAAACGACCTATAGAGCATTCGAGGTGAACATCAGTACATGTGCTTCATGGGACTCAAACCCTCAACATTTGCGCTGCTAACGCAATGCTCTACTAATTGAGCTACAGGAGCTATTAAAAGATAATAACAAATATATATACGTATACGTGTGTGTGTGTGCGCGCATAGGTACAAGTATAGGTATAGATATACATATGTAATTGCTCTTATACAATTGTACAAGTCTGCTAGCGTGTTTAATTCTAATACTGTCTCTTTCTCAGTATCAACAGGCCATGCAGCAGAGTCTTCAGATGCAGCAGCAGCATTTGCTACAGCAGCAGATGATGATGCAGCCGCAGCCTATATATCAAACCCAGCAGCAACAGCAGGCTCACTACACTGCCCTGGTGAGACCCCTCACACACCTGGAACATCAGTGGCAGGGCCATTTCTTTCCTTTTTAAAGAAGCAAATGCCAGATTTATAATGGATGCTTTTCCACGGGCAATGCGCCTGAATAGGAGAAGGCTTTCTTTAAAAATTAACCTTGTGAAGAAATTAAAAAAATAAACACTGTAACACGTAGCACTCGACAAGATGGAAATGTTTTTTTTTCTCAAATTTAACTTTAGCATCTCTGTGAATGTCGGTAGGTTATCTCATATTGTATTTTAATTAATCATTTTCGAAAGTCTGAAATTAGACTGCCTTTGCCTTAAATACTGTTTTGGCCTCGCTCACTGAAACGGGTTTCTGTGCCAGACCATTTTCCTTTCCAAGTGAATGTCGCCCAGTCATAACTGTCGATAATTCCATTGAATTGTATTTACGCTAAACGAGGAAATGTTGCTAACTGACTTTCACTAAATACATAATGTTAAGGCGGAGCAATTTTTAGCTCGTTTTCCACCGAATGGTTACCATCTGTTTAAATTCAGATGCAATCTGCTCCATGCAGACCCATCAGGGGATTGAATGGGGCGGTGAAATCGACTGATTCTCTGTGTTAAATTGTAACATATGAGGCAATTACACTGTAGGGAAATGCACTGAAGGCCTCTGTGGCGAACTGTCTGTCTGTCTGTGTTTCCCTGTGTTCTCATGGTCATTTTGTATGCTGAAAACACAGTTTTCCATATGTTAAGCTAAAAAATTCAAGTAAATATGCAGTACCTTCTGGATAAAAACATTAGAAAAAAGTTTTGTTTGGTTATTTTGTTAAATGCACATTTCTTCATTGTATGTATGTATGTATGTATGTGTGTGTGTGTGTGTGTGTGTGTGTGTGTGTGTGTGTGTGTGTTTCAACCATTATGGATTCTGTCATTCATACCATAACATACCGTGAAGTTCTAGAAAAATTTAATCAAGGCCAATTAACATCAATCCATGGCTCATGCTGCAGTTATTTAAATGCATACAACTGAATTGCGAATATTTAACAACTATAAATATTAGTACCATATAATTACAACCATAATACAGTATTTTGCATTATTACGTTTTGCATTATTACGTTTTTCATTATTTATTAAAAATATTTTTCTTAATAGTAATAGAATTGCTTGGCTTTTTAATTAATTACTGGCATGACAAACACTGCATTGAAATTCTTACAGATGCAGCAGTATCAGCAGGCCTTTTCCCAGCAGCAGTGTGCCCAAGTCCAGCAGGTGCCCTACGTCTCCCCTCTAGAGTTCCAGGGCCATCTGGGCCCCTATAACTCTGCTGGACCTTCCCCAGTTGAAACCCCTTTTGCTAACATAAGGTGAGCATTTTGAATTCTGTTACTCCTGTACTTAACCACAAAATCAGTTTAGCTCTCATACTGAGCATCAAATTTGTACTAGTGCTTCAGTTAGTTTGGTCTTTTGATGCTTTGTTCACTGAGCTACTCAGTAAAAGATATGTGAGGTGGTTTGAATAACCATACAGTATATGTTACATATGTTGTTAAGCGTCATGTATATACAGCATTTGTAACTCCACATATTTTATCTCTGTTAAGCTTAACTACAATGCCTGCCTTTTTCTTTTGCTGGTAGTAGAAACCCAGTGTCCACTGGTGAGGTCATGAGCCCTCCACTCCAGACTGTCAGCAACCCTCCTGACATGTCTGGCTGGAACCCATTTGGAGAGGACAACTTCTCCAAACTCACAGAGGAAGAGCTTCTTGACCGAGAGTTTGACCTTCTCAGAGCAAGCAAGTGTCTTTTTGTAATTCCTCACCAATGGAAATATCTCCATATATTTCCAAATGTCTTGGCATCCAAACCAAATATTTTTTTTCCTCACCCTCTCCAGCAGAGGGCACACGCACCCTTCTGTATTCCCACGCTAACACCTTCTGTGTGTCCAACTTCTTCCCTTTAGAAAAACCAGTAGACAGATCTGTCAGCATGGAGTCCACCAGTATAGACAGACAGCAGCCTGCACTGCAGCCCTCGCTGCCTGAGGATCCTTTTGGCTCTGTGCCGTTCCTGGCCAACGCAGGCAAGTTCTAGCAGCCGGCTCTCAAAGGACCCTCACCAAAGCCCCTTTCTCTCCTCTCATCTCTGTGCTCTCCTATTCCTTCTCACCCCAAATCCCTTTCTGTTACTGAATGTGGCGTATACACTGCAAATCATTGTAACATCTGGAGCCAAGTGGCTAACAAAATCTATGCTAATTGCCATTTAGTCTGCTTTAAACAGACACATTTAGACAGCTGCAGCCTTGTCATCAGTTAAGTAATGATAAATAATAAATAATGTGTCTTAAAAACAGTTTATCTGCTTCTAAGAGTCAATATATATTATTAGGTATACAAGACAATAAGCATATAAAAGGATAAGCATATAAGTATATATCTGGCATACACATAGTTTTAGAGATATACCATACTTAATATCCCCTCAAAGATGAGAAATAGTAAATAGTAAAACGCAAGCATAGAAATAGAGGTAGAAATTGACTACAAATGTAGTACAAACACATTATTTGGAAATATAAGAGATATATACTTACAGGATATGTTGTTTTCTCTAGGGATTTGTGCACACTAAAGCTCATGCACCTCCATGTTTGTTGCTGGTGCCTTTTGTATTTTCTTTTTATATTTTTAATTTTTTAAAGCTTTGACTTCTGTTTTTCTAAGTCCTTTAAAACATACTGGGGAATTCAGTTTTGTTCTGTGTTCTTACTTTTCAAATCTGCATTTACTTTTATTAATAGGTTTAGTTTTAACAAAATTGTTTGTTCTGCCTCATATAGTTGTTTGTGCATTTTTACTGCGATATTTAAGTCTAATCCAAATTCCAGTAATATATGTGTGAATTTTACTCTGGACTTTGCATTGTCAGTTTTGTTAAAATTTGTTTAGTTTTCTTTTTGCCAAGGTTAACTTTTTCTGCACATTTTTCAGCCACCCAAAGTGACTTATGTGAAATTTAGCATAGCAGGAAAAGCAGTTTTTGTTGATGAAAAAACATTTTGAAGGATTTTTTTTCTGATTCCATTATTTTCATTTTTTTGGCTTTTACATGTTTTGGTAAAAGACATCAGGTTGGCATGAGAGAATAGCTTTGCAAATTCTTGAGCGACCTAATTTTTCACTCAACTCATTTTCTTGCATTCTTCACAGATCAGTTTGCTACACTTTGTACTTGAGTTGTTGATAGCAACAGTGAGTGCCAAAAGTTCTCAGGTACAATTTTTATGGACCTCAAATGATAGAAAATTTGCAGCGATCCTCATATTTACTTTGTTTACTTTGTAAACACGCCAATTTTTTTGGTGGAGTTTAACACAAGTCTCTCTTCAGTGTTAGAGTTGGCTTTAAACTCCTCATTGAGCCTTGCTTTTCCTTCTTATAATTTACTGTGAAGATGCTTTAGGTTGCCAATTTAGGGAACATTGGCAGGTTAACTTGGAGGGAGGTTAGCCGAATAATCAGAACTGTTGCATCTACAGAAGCAACTAGAGTTGGCAGCCCTGTTTCTCATGCATTTACCCTTGCATAATTTGATGTCTTATTATTATTATGTAGCTTATGCTAGAACTTTTTCTGGTCACAGATAATGTTTTCCATAGAAAACACTGTAAAGAATGTATGAGTCCTTGATATGTCTGTGCAACTACACCACAGACCTATTCCATGCCATTGTTGCTTTCTCATTCATAATGGCAGCATTAAGCCTTAATTAATGGCAAATGTCACATCAGTTCACTGTCAGCACGTGTATTTAGAAGGGGTTTACATAAGGGCTTGCCATGTTTACTGAAACGTTATTTTCTCAACGGTAAGTTAATCATAAAGTTTAGTGAATCCGTGTTTTGGATTTCTAATCTTTATGTACTCATTCATCTCATTACCCACTCAAGTTCAATTCATCAATACATGTCTGTTAAAACCTTTCTATTGTTTATTTAAAATTCAAATGTGTTTTGTTACCATTCTATATTAGATAAAGACAGCCATTCATTTTAATAACATCCTGACTGAGTGGGATATTGGTGGACAGTATATTACAGACTTGTGTAGGGATGAACAAATCACTTTTATTACACATTGTTTGTTATAAAAGACTTGAGCCATATTGTGTACTATGCAAGTGTAGGCAGTACAACTATAAGCATGTTGAGAATCGTATCAAATCCACTAGCATATAAAATGAAGGTATAGGTTACTTTAATTATTTCTTACTAGCTTTTTGGAACTTTGAAACTACACAGGCAGAAATTTCTTCATTAATGTGGTCAGCTTTCATCTCAAACCTTATGGTGCCCCAAAATCATGGTACAAGTCTTAGCTGTTTACCAAAGTGTTTATGTTGCATATGTTTCTCCCTTAGAAAGAAGGACGTAAATGAACAGAAGTTCATAGCTCCACCATTCCTCAGTAACCTGTCATCTGTACACACATGCATACATACAACATCAGTTGCATTAATTGTTAATGTCTTGAATTGACCAGACTGATGTAAATATTTATGTTTCATAATGTGTAACTGAATGTTTCTTTTTAAAATGCTAATGATAAATAAAGCTTATTTAAAAGCAATGATATATTTGTTGATTTTTGTTATAGTATGTTTCAGGAGCTGTTGACTAATGCGTTATCGTTTAGTAAAATCTTCCACCTTTATACCACAAGGGAAAGATGTTTCTCTTTTATTATATTATAATATGGCTGTCTTTGTCTAATATTTCAAACTCTAAACATGGTAAAAGTGTCAAATTGGTCTGAAGTTTTATCTTTTCGAAACTGTATATTAGTATGTCATTCATGCTAAATTTGTTTATTTAAGGGACAAAGACTAAGTCAGAACTTGTATTGTTAACTTCTGTTAATTGGTTTTACTTCACCTTAGTGTTTATATCTATGACCTAAAATGAAATATTAATGAATCCAATTATCTGATCTTGGGTAAAATGCTTTCTTTGATTGCATTATGACCTGCTCTGCATTCTGTCAATCTCTTAAACTTCCACACCCCCCTGATAGGCTACAACAATACTAGCTTGCTTTGTGGCAGTCTATGTGGGCGGATAGAATAGTTAAATAGGACAACAGAATACATTCTAGAGGAGTCTGAGTTTGTTACATGATTAAGAATGATGACCAATTTATGTGCAATAGTTCTGATATTTTTTTTTGTATTTTTGGGGACTTAAGTCCATCATGATTAGGCAGGAAGTTGGTCTTACACCGTGTCCTAACCAAAAGTGACACAGTGTTACCACATGCGATATAAAGGTATGTTTTCCATGTAAATCCAAGTTTTAGTTCTGACCAGCCGCGACTGGGATACACAACAAGCGACAGTGGATTCTACTTTAGAAATGGTTTCTCTTTCTGTGACGTCACGGCTAATAGGTTATGTAATTAGTGACTGTATTATATTAAAAGGGTTTATTTTGAATTGATATATAATTGTTCAAGAGTTTCGAAGCCATAACAAAAGCAACATTACATAATATTATGGTAAACGATAAAGTTATAAACTATAATAATAAGTAAATAAATGTCAAAAAGGTTAACTGTGCAAACAAAGTTGCAAACACGGTGTTAAAAAATAAAAAAATAAAATAGTCCTGAATAATCTCAGGAAATAAAATTCTAATTTAAATATTCAGACTGGTATAGTTGCATGCAGAACATTGGAAACCACTTGGTAATGTGAGGTAAGACAAAAAGAACTTTCAAAGCTTACTGTGACTGCATGACCTCTGTTTCTACATCATTTGCATATATTGTGAAACAAAAAGACAATCAGCTTAGCATCTGCTGAGCTGGGTAAAGGAGGTTCTGAGTAATCCGTTAGATGGATATGCGGCTTCTCAGAGCAATATGATATTTCTATTATGCTCCATATTCAACAAAAGCATACAGAGGTCTGGGCATCCATTTAGCATATAGTGGGCATTTTTCCAAGAGCCGTCAGCAGGATGTAATCGGATGGACCTGCAAAAGAACACTCAAATTTCTTCATCTGGTTGGGATCTTCTTATATGATTAAGGATGTTCCATTATGCTGCCCTTAGGATTGTATTCCAAATGGTGGCCGTGATTAGATATGTTATAATCCGGATAGTCTAAACAGATGCTGTCTTACAATTTCTCCTCCAAGCTTCAAACATCTTCATAAATCACTACAGTCTCTTTTCTTCCTTACATCCCTTTACCCAGCCCTAATCCTTGCATATATTTTATTGTTATCGCTACAACAATAGTAGTAGTTGTTTGTTGTTGTTTAATTAATCAAAGTTTGTTTTATTTATATATTTTTGGACTGATTGCAGAATTTGGCTAATTTTATGTCTTATTCTGCCAGTTTGGATGGATTTGATGATAACAGATCTGCAGCTCTCTCTGCTCAGCAGGGGGAGGATGGCAATGCCTAGCCACGTTAAGAGTTTCAGTCTTTTGAAATTAGCCATAACTCAATAAATATATATGTTGACAAATATTGTGATGCGTAATAGCTAGTTATATTAGCTTACATTATTTATTACGTATTTGGTTCATCTCTATTTGGTTTCTGTGTCTTTGACAATCATTTACAAAGACATCCATAGGCATTTCGTTTTTGATGTCCATATCCATTTTAAATGTGTCCTTTTCAAGGATTCAAAATCTGAGGTGTATAATTAGTATATTTTGGAGCATTTTTGAATTTTGGTGGTAATTTAGCAAGTTTTTACCAAATATTATCCAGTTTTCCTTTAGCTTGTCTACGGAATTGTAAAAGCCTACTACACACTACTACCCAACTACACATGCAAAGGAACTATGTAATTATATATTAGTTATATCATTGTAGTTATAGATGTAGTGAAAATGTAGAATGTTTTTGGACTCACACTTGTTTGTTCCTTTTCTAGCTTTCATTTAAGCGTTGTCTGTGAGTATGAAGTGAATTACATAATATTAATTTTAACTTGTTCAATTTACTAACTTTTTCAGGAGCTGGTGTGCAAACAGCAGACTGTCCAGTTGAGAAGCCCAATGTTACTGTGCCTGGACAAACAGCCACACAAGATGCTACTCTGCCATCTGTCAAGGAACCCAAACCTGCAAAAAAAAGTAGCTCCACTAGTTTACTGCCTCAGAAAGCTGGACAGGAATCTGATAGTGATTTTGAGTCTGACCCGCCCTCTCCCAAAAGCAGTGAAGACGAGGAGGTGGAAGAGGAAGAAGGTCTTAACAGTGAACATGAAGATACCGAGCCTGAAAATCTGGGTCAGAGGCCATTACTTATGGACTCTGAGGAAGAAATAGAAGAAGAGGAGGACAAACCTAGCTCAGATTCAGATTATGACCTTAGAAAAGCAAAACTTAAGTCGAAAAAGCCGTTGGATGAAAAACCTGCAGTTTGTTCTGAAGAAGTTGTAAAAGCTGAATCTGGATCCGGTGTGATTGCTCTATCTGATTCGCCAAGCATCACCTTGCCTGCTGCAGGCGTTGTGGATGTATTTGGTGCTGTTCCTTTTTTTGGCAGTGGTCAGCCCAGAGTGTCACCAGAGAGCATAGATATTTTTGCCAAAGCCCCTTTCAGGCAGGCAAGCCAGGAGAATGCGGTGGAAGAGATTGATGTATTCACCAAAGCTCCTTTCAACAGAAACCTCTCCAAGTCCAGTAAGAGTGGTGACGGTCTCAGCGGCCAGACAACACCTGTTTCCCCTGACAGTGTGGATGTATTTGGCTTCTCGCCTTTCCAGCCCAGTCACGTAATACCCACCTCCAACAATCAGGAGGATATTTTTGGCCAAGCATCTTTTGATGAAGCAGCTAGCCCTCAGCAACAGAGACAAAAGCAGCGCAACCTTCAGAAACTATCCTTACGGCAAAGGCGCACCAAGCAAGAGTCCAGTGGCAACAACGGGAAGCGCCATCATGGCACACCTACTGGTGGCAGAAAGAGCAACAAGCCTAGCTTCCGTACCCCTGAACGGGTGCGACGGCACAAGAAGGTAGGCAGAAGGGACTCCCAAAGCAGCAATGAGTTCCTTAGTACGTCTGACTCCAAAGAGAACATCAGTATTTCTCTGGGAGAGGTGATGGAAAAAGGGGCTGCTCTCCCCCCTGAGGAGGCCTTGTTGGATCCATTTGGAGCCAAGCCTTTTCATCCACAAGATGGCAGTCGACATACTCAGCACCAGAGCTTGGGAGACAACAAAAGTGAGATCAGTTCAGCCAATAGCAGGTCAAGGACCAGCTCACTACATGGTGTATTTGATGGAAATAAGACAGATGACTTTGGAGCTGTACCTTTTACAGAATTTGTGGTCCAAAGCGAAGCTCCGCAAACCCCACAAATGGATCTAGACCCTTTTGGAGCTGCACCCTTCCCCTCAAAGCAGTGAATGTCTTCCAGCACATGTTCAGAGATGGTACACACATACTGCAACATTATGCAAAGTCCAAGCAGCCTTTTGTACTTAATAGACAGCAGCTTTGTGCTGTAAACTCTGTGTATGTGCAGCCAATTAGGACATAGGCCTTTAAATTAGATCACATTTTCTTTAATGGGATGTAGCTTTTCTTTAGTGTTTTAATACCTAACTGGACAGCTACAACATTTTCCTTCTTGTGACAAACCTGTGGTGTATGAATGCTTTGAATAGGCTTTTTTAAAGCGTATTCTTTTGCCTTTGCTCGCTAGAAAGCCTTCTGTGCTGCATCACAATACACACTCTTTGCTCTGTATAAATGGAGTGTGTGTAATCCTTCATTTTGATATGACAATACACCAAGTTTATACTCCATTATTGACCACTGAGCTGGCCATACTCTTTATGTGAATAATTCCTACATGATCTACTAACAATAATAGTTAAACACCATGAAGCCTTATATGGGTAATGCCCCGCCCTGCTTTACAGTACCTCAAATACACAATGACTGTTGTAGCCCATGTGTCAATGGAATCAACAAAATGTAGGCCTTCTCAATTTTTAATGTCACTCACATAGGTAATTTTATGCATAGTTTATTCAATGTTTTCATTCTTACGTAATGACAATATTTTTTCTACATGCATTTGTGAAAAGGGACCTTGAGAACAATGACCACACTAGATAAAGGGTCATCTTACAGTTCAATTAACAATACTGCTTTAACACAGTGTTTGTATTAATTATGCTCTTGTAGTAATAATTATTTCCCAAGCTGACCTAAATCGATTTGATTATAAATAATGCGGATATGTTCCACAATGTCTGTATGTACTTAAAACTTACCATCATATGAATATGTAGAATTTTCACAAAGGGAATTAATGTGCCCAATTCAATTTTATATATTTATATATCAATATTTTATTTGGAACAGGTTTTAAATTTCAGTTAACAAAAGGGCATCAAGGTTATTGCATTTGAACTGGAAAGATGAAAAGGTCCATTTGTAAGAAACATTCAGGCTATCGCTAATTACGTTCAAGACCAAAAAAGCAGTTTTCTCTTGTTTTCAAACATTGCAAGACTACGTTTCTTTTTACATTTCTCTATGTAGTACTACACTCTTTAACAATGCAATAAAATGTTTTTTAAAAAAGGAAATGTCAGTTTTTTTTCCATCCATCTAAACCTGGTTGTCCTCTTCAGGGTCCTGGGGGCAGGGTACACACAGCTAAGGGCAATTTATTATATCCAATTTACCTAACCTGCATGTCTTTGTACTGTGGTGGAACCCCCCATTGACACAGGGAGAATGTGCAAACAAAGGCCACACAGAAAAACTTACAGTGAGTCACTGTACTGCCCCCAGTTTTATTTTTGGCCAGATGAACAATGTATTTTAAAAAATGAGCAGAATTGTCTTAAAAGCACAAAATGAACATTTATTTAGCTGGGTCTGGAATATACCTTCCTAACATAGGTAATAAATTAAGTCATAACTTATGCACTCGTGATTCAAGTATAGCACACACAAAAGACAAACTGCATTACTTGCCATTTTTAAAAGTAAACACTGTGTTATAGAAAAACGTACACAAGCTTAAAAATCTGATCCCTCAATATTAACATTGACCTTACATTATTTAAATTGTCTGTGACTTAGTTGCGGTAACATGCAAAAGCAAACATTAAAGCCTAAGAGCAAAAAAAAGGTAAACAAGACATCTGCCTACATCAATACATCTACAAAACTAAGCAACCTACTAAATACTTTCACTGTTCACTCACTGTTTACCAATCCTAAACAAGCCCTACCAACCCTCTTTGGTATAGTCTGTTGCAAGTAAGAAATTAAATATGTAGTGTACATATTTTGTCATACTCCTTATGAGTAGGGCTGTGTTGTAAGTGCATATCATGAGCATAAATACAAAACATAAAAACTGAAATAGTAACAGACAATACTGAATGCTTAACTAATATGGATCTTTTCATCCTACGTTACTCATATATACTGCATGTTACTCAAGCACAGACACTTTTTGCACCTCCATTCTGACAGATGCTGTGAAATGGTGCTTTACCTTAAATGTAAAAAATGTTCTTTACCACCTTAAGTGACTTTAATTTGAAACTATTTAAAATAAAACAGCTAGGCACTTAAGCAAATTTTATTAAAACTACCAAAACAGCCAGCAATAAAAACAATCCCCACACCCCACTAACATATTTCAAAAACACTGAATGTGTTTAAGCTTAAGTATCATTTAAATCAGTAAACAACAGTCCTCAGCGGTGACACAAGTCCATTTCTTTAGGAATGATGAGGGTCTGGGCAAGGGTGAGAGTGACGGTAGCTGGTTAAGAAAAGTTCAGACTGATGCCACCAGTAGAACATAAGCACCACCAATATGTGCCAGATCTGATGGCTGGAGCCCAGGTAGTTCAGCTGACCTAGAGATCACAAGAAGAGCCTTAAAACGTGTTTGGTCCTGTACCAGCAGCAAGTCAATTTAATTAGGGCAGCTTTGGTTTAGTCCATCACTTTAAGCCACTTCAACAGTTTCTAAACAGACAAAAGTACAATGCGGACCTGCTTTCATGACAGGATGTTATGCTGAGCTCTGTGTAACAGCACAGTCATCATCTGAAAGGTCAGTCAACATAAACTGAACCTGTACCTGGAAAATAGCGCTCTGGAACCTTGGACGTATAGAAGATGATAGCAGCTACAGCAAGGATGTACATTATCAGCACTCTGTAAATAAATTCCTAAAACAAAGAACAATGTCTGGTAAATATGTTCACTAGTTAATCAATACGTTTATTTACAAGGTTGAGGGTATTGGACAATATTGTATTTAATTTAGCAGAGGTGTTAAAACTGATTGAGAAGAATCTTACCTGTACTACATCTGTGCTGAAACCCCCGCTGAGCCAGATCCAGTGAAAGGTGGGGATAAGGCCATATCCTGCCACAGCACAGAATATAACGGAGCGTAGCTGCTGCCACTTCTTAGTTAAATAATGAGGGTGTATCTGGGCAAAGAATACTGCCAGCATCATGGCCAGAACGGTTACCAGGTACACCTGCCGCCAGTACTGCACACACACAAAGCAGACAAAATCACTAGCTTGCCTTTAAACCAATTAAACCACAAACCCACGGAAGCCATCTTACTGTGCACAATAGACAGACAAAAACAGGAATAAATAAATTTCACTTGTTTTGCAGCAGAAAGCCAAAGCAAGAAAAAGCATCGGCAAAAAGTCTCTCTTTCTCTTGGGGCACTTGGCTGATTGAGTAGTCATCCAAAAAGCAAAGCTAAACACTTGGCAGGGGGAGAGTGGAGATGGCTCACCCACGTGTGAATGTCATATGGTGGGGAACAGGAGTGACAGAGCGGGTCCACGAACACGGCCATCTGCTTTGTGCTGGAGCAGATTTCTGCCGCATTCTGGGGCACAATAAGCCAGCACTTCCAATATGTAGGGAGAACCATGTGGAGCAGCGTGGCCAGAAAGCGGTGGCGCTCGTCAAAAGCAAGTGGGAGGAAAGGGGACGAGAGCAAGCAGCTTGCTCAGGATATCCAAGATCCAAGTTTTCAGAAAACTTCACCGAAATCTTCAATCCATATTTGCTTGAAACAAAGAAGGTTCGAAGCCAAGCAGTGCCTCATCATTTCGTGCAGGCAGTACGAAGCAACTCTGCAGGGGGTCCATTGTGTAAACCGACAAGAGAGAAATAAAGCCCTACAGTGCTATAGTAATCTCCAAGGAATATCAACATGTTACACATAAATGCATGCATGCATAATGTGTTTATGGTTAAATTGTTGGGATATTTGTGGAATATGTTAGGATATGTGTGGAATATGTTGCATTGTGTCACTTTGAATAAAAGCATCTGCTGAATATATAAAAGTACATGTGTATCCCAACACATACAAATAAAAATTCATTCCATCTGAACTCGCTACAGGCACATAAAGGTATTCTAAAACAAACACTCTCTCACAGTATTCACAGAACACAGAGACACCAGACTGTTTTCCCAGGAACAGGTGAAAGCTTGCTCTGTATCTGTTGCACAGGTAACATATGCCCAAAACAAAAGCAGGCCAACCATCTGCTGCTAGAGTCCACTGTGGGATGATACACCTCAAGCTACCTAATTAATCTGCCCCTGTCCATCACCACCAAACCCTCACAACCCAAAGAGAGTAGCCCCGCCCCCTCAATCACAGATGCACCACATACATTATTGCAGTAGAAGGCGTAGAACACTCCGGGAATGTAACAGCCTATAATTCCGATGGAGATTCCAGCGTAGTCCAACGCCATCCAGCGGCGGCTAGTTTTTTCGGAACGGTGACAGCAGAACAAGTGATAGCCCACGGAACACAGCATGCACACCTGAGCAGAAGACACACAACACTTCTGTAGACTATAGCACCAGCAGAGTGACTGTGATTTATATATGCCAAGACAACAGCTCAACATGTATAGTGAACCTATACAGCCAAACAAGTGATTTCTTAATTATATCTTTATGAGAGATTTATATGAGAGAATTAGCAAGGGTGGTAGCAGAGGCACTTTGCCGAATCCTAATGTTTAAGAGGATGGCTGCCAACAACAGAAGCTGCTATTTTCTGTGTATTACCAATGACATGATAGCAGCCTATAACAGATCTGACTGAGTTTAAATCATGATACATTTAAGGCTGCAGGAAATGTGGGAAGTATGCCATTAAAAGGTTTAATGATCGCATTCAAATTTAGATTGCATTAAAAGCACTGATTCAAGATCAGTTTAAGTTATAAGTAAATGATAGTACAAACAAGCAAACATGGTTTGCGATAATTTAACTATCACCCCAGTTGTTGTTATGCTTGAAATCGAGTTAGGTTATCTTTTTAATATAATGAATCCAGGAATTTATGTGAGAACACAATGTAAGCAGCATGGACATACCTGGAAGCAAAACAGGCCTATAGAGAAGATGACATAGTCCTCCCTGGACGCTCCTAAGACAGGCAGCACAGCTAGCAAATCATAAACTCCCAGTGTAAAGAACAGGCAGAATCCCAGGAGATGACTCCAGATGTTTACCGTCTCATTGGACAGAATGAAGAGACTACAGTACAGGTAAAATAGGTGATTCAATCAAAGGTGCTGCTATCAATTTATCCAAAGGTGTTTTATTACATTATTCTTATATTATGCAAACACAGGTTCATTCAAATGTTCCATGTGCTACTGAAAGACCCCCTGCAAGAAGGCATAGTTAAAGCTGTATGGAGATTAGTAAAACTTGTCGCGAGTAAAGCTTGCTTGTTTTTGTTGATCTTGTGTTTTTATGCTAAAATGTGTTTTGTATAGGGCTTTGTATGTTTGCTATTTTTTACTTATACACAACCTTTGCATTCTTGCAAAGCAGCTTTACACAAAATGCATTTTAAAACAAACATTTGAGACATAAGGTAAACAGTATAGAAATGTGTCCCTGTTCTTAAAAACATAGTCTCTGTATATACGTAGTATATTTATTTTTATGTCTTCTCTGTTTTATGCTAAAAAAAAAAATTCTGTAAAGCTGCTTTGCAATAATGTAAAACTGTAAAAAGCACTATAGAAATTAAATAGAATTTAATCATACTCACCTTTTAATGCACAGTCTAGAGTTCAGATAGGCTCTGTAACCATCTGTAATATAGGGGTTTTCCTTTAGAAATCCAGGGACCTGCTCATAAGTGTACAGGCGGATTCCTCTGGGAACCAGCACTGGCCAGTACTGATAACTGCCCAGTTCAATGTACTGGGCATTTTTCAGCACTTTTGCTGATGGCATGATGATAGTGTCATCCAGTTTCAGATTCCTAAAGACAAACAAATGCAATGAAATATTACACAGATGGAAGGTGTAAAATCTAAAGTTACTACAGAATATTTGACATTATTGTGGACAATTTCTTATTAATGAACAGTCCTATAAAAACACTGATTATGGATTAATGGCTAAAGCTTTAGTTTGCGCTGAAAACAAGTCTGTAAATAATAAAATGTAAACTTCACAACGGTTATTTAAAACTGACAATTATACAAAAAGACACGATACGAAAACGGACAATTTCTAAATATGATACAAAATGATCCGACGTGAGCTAATGAGTTAGCCGGCTAACCCACTGTCTATCAAGTTACACGTAACATATACGCTTGACAAACTATAAAACTATTAACTGTAATAACAGAAACAACTCAGTAGTTTGACAATTGTCTTCATCGATAAATTCTTAATCAAACTCACTGCACTGTATCTAAAACAGGCTAAATGCTAGTCACTTTAAACTAGTGGTATTCCTTTAAAACGGATTAGCCTGTTTACGTGATCCTTGATTAACACTTACCATTGAATCGTATAAATGTGTACATTGCAGAATTCCTCGAATTTGTAGTTAATGAGGCTCACAGACAACAATAAAATCCCTTCCGTTAAAAAAGTCCCTACCCTGTATAAGGAAGTAGGAGGTTATCCTAGCTACTGTCGGCTAACAAGCTAATAGAGATTTTATGGATTCATGTCACATGTAACGTGATGCTTTAATCACACCTGTCTTCTACTGTTAATTTTTATTCTTTCAAATCCTACAACAGTAAGTTAAACTTTTTTAAATTAAGGAAATTCTAATAAAATAATATGTTGATACTTTAATAAATTATATATTTGACTTTCAGATGCAACTAAAAAAAAGAATATTTTTACCATTTGGATCTTTTGGAGTCTGTAGCCAAAGCCATCCATTCACTTCAGATCTTTCCAGCTTCCTCTTAATATTGGTTGCTTTATGTCTACTTGAATTATTCTTTGTTGTTGAATGTTTATCCATTAAAATCCCAAATTAGGGAAATACCAGATTGTATGGCTGCAACATCACCCATTTTTTAGCTTTCATTATTGAAATGAATTGAGACCTGTAGGTGGTAGACTGCTGTCAACACGTTTGGAAGAAATTATTTTGTCGTAAACATTTCAGGTGTAAACGTGTGTGATACTTCTCCGGGGCTAGATTCACACCTAATCTTCCCTCAGCTATTGCACCCAAGATAATTACCTTCTCAAATAGCAGTGTGTACTTCATTAGCACTACTAAATCACCTTTCAGCACTTCTCTCTTCAGGCTGTCAATAGCATTGCCAAAGCAAATTGCCTGACTCCAGGAAATGTCAGAGTGGCATCACATTTTTATTTCTTGTGTGGTTTTACTTGAAATATTTGCGACAAATTATGTTTTCAGGTGATGTTTGAGCCCATCATAAACATTTTGATTTACAGGTTGCATGTATATCTTGATGCTAATTGACCTGATTTCTATTGGTTTCGTCTTTAATATATACCAGAACATTCCATTTTCCATTACCTTCACCCTCTCTCAACCTCATGTTCCTTGGACCAAGCCAGTCCCCCAAACAGTCCTCCACTGGTGCTTATGATATGACCCACAACCAAGAGCAAGCATCAAGTCCAATAACATGAACACAGTCATTGTTGAAGAGGTTGGCCAAGTGTCTCGCTGAGAAACATTTTAGTAAGTAAAAGACATGGCCACCATGACAGCGGCCTCGCTAAAGCCTGTCAGTGCTCTCCTGCTCTGGTCGCTTTTATTTATAATCTCCGCCACAGGACATCTGCTGCCGCCGCGCTTCTGTCCCTGCCGTCTACACAGAGAGTGCACATCAACGTTTTCTCCACAACCTGCACCGAAGTCCAGCTTGCAGGCAGGAGACGCCACACTTTGCTCCAATAGGATGTGTTTCGCGTCCAGTTCTGCTCCCCGGCGACTGATTAACACGATACTGGGAACAGAGAAAGACTCAGACTGATAGTTACAAGATCAGAGTACCTTTGTTTGTTTGGTGTCTGTTGTCTGGTCACAAGTCTATTTTGGGGAGCTGACACTTTGAGAGAGATCTGGAGCCATCTGACGAGGCCTAGTTTCCCGCCAGTTTCTGAACAGTGGGAGGTCAACTGGGCTACTGCACCAACCCTGACATAAAATGGCAGAGGCAGCTTCTTGTTTTTTTAAAGTGGGCCTCATGCAGTTTAAAATGCCACATGCTATGCTTTTCCTGTAAAAGAAATATCTGGACTAAAATAAAATATTATAGATGTCCTCAGAATACACCCTTTCACTTTGCTTGTGTGTGGTGGAAGAGGGATAATTTCTTGTATAAAACTAAACTGAAGACACAAAACATTTCTGGTTTGACAAAAATGTATATATATAAACAATACACTGAAGAAAGTAAACGCATGCTGAGGCTAATTCTACCTGATCTAACCTCTTACTTAGTGTAACCCAAATGTATCCCATGTATTTTTTTTTACAGCGCAGTAACTCTTTTGTCTGCCTTACAAAAATCTCACAATGATTGGAGATTTTAGATTAGTCTTTTTTCTCTATGTGAAAGTCCCATCTGCATTACAATATTGGAAGGAATTGAGCTTTAATATAAAGGCATCCTCTTACTTTTTTCACTCACAATTATCTCTTCAGTAAGATGTACATCTGGCTCTAAAACTAATTCCCTAGAGGCCTAAAGAAAGGGAAAACAATTCGACAATAAGCAAGAGATTAGGTTAGACAATGCTATTGTCCTTTTGATTTTAGCATTTTCTGGAACGAGACTAATATCTTGTGATATTAATGACTTTTGACGTGTGTCACTTTTTCTGTCAGCATTAAAAATATGCTAAATCCTCATTTATGGAGAAAATCGTAAGCCTGGCTATATGGAACTCTATCAGAAATGCTAAGCTTTTTGTCACTGGCTGCTTAATTTTTTAACCCCACAATGCCACATACATTGTTAGAAAACTGATCATCACATATCATTACATATTACATAAAACAATCCTTTTTCGCTTGAACACTGAACATTCAGGGACCTAAACGGCAGATCTAATTAAAATGTGTTTGTCAAAGGTTCATTTTTCAACATTTATAATCAAAGATAAATTCAGATGACATGTTGACAGATAAACACATTATATCGCTAGTCATCAATACTCAGTTCTTCACCAATAAAAATTCTTGACACATCGACTAATCATTTTCTAGTCGATGGGTTGTGTAAATGATATCAATGGTCTGATGTATATTAAAATGATAAAAAATGTAAAATGTAATAAAATGTGCATTATACAGAAAATACTAAACAGCAGAGAATGCAGAGTGAAATATTTTTTTTCTCCTGAAGATGTCACCATGTAGCTGTTTTCGATCGCAATTTGACAGCATTTCATTAAACAAATCTATTTAATTACTATACAGTTTGCATTTGTAAAATAGATTCTTTGTATTTCTGAAACAGTCATGATGAGATAACTTACTCTTTGTAACGTTTAATGCTTAAACAGTTCATCACACACGTAACATGTTACTCTGACGGAATTTTGACATGAAGAATTTGATCTTAAAAATAGTATAATCAAATTTAATCAGTGTAAAAAATGAATCATTCTACAAAAATGGCAAAACCAAACAAAGCCATTAAAAAGGACCCTTAAAGAAATAAGCCTTATCTTTTGCTGTGGTGTAGTTCCCTAGGTCTAAATTTCCACTAGATGGTACTGTGGTAACTTCTGTGACATTTTGTGAACGCCTATCTTGGCTAATCCTGTTGAAACATTAGCAAATGGAGAACGGCATTGGGGATCTGAATGTATTAATTAGTTTGCAATATGATAAAACAAATGTGAACAAAAACTCTCAGACAAGTTCAATGCAATGAATTCTTAAACACATTTCATGGCATACTGACATTTAATATCTGAATAGCAGGCCTATTACTTATCTAATGTGAGTTTCTGGAATAGAGCTTATGTTTCACATTTATTTATTTGACATATGCTTTCATTCAAAGCAACTTTGTGTAATATATATTTGATCAAGTGATGTTTCTTGGGAATCTAATATAAGACCTTGGTTTTGCTAGATCTATGTGTTACCGATTGATATTAAGAAAAAGTATAATAATAATAATAATAATAATTTTTATTCTATGAGGTATCATCATGTTAAAGTTAGTTTAATAGTGCATTATAGGTTATCATTACCTGGCATAGCCACAATAAAGCTTTCCTGTAGCTCAGTGGTTAGAGCATGACGTTAACAATGCCTAGATTATGGGTTCGATCCCAGGGGTTGCACATACTCAGAATCAATGTATAGTATAGTGCAATGTAAGTCGCTTTGGATAAATGTGTCTGCCAAATGCGTAAAAGTAAAGCATTTCTCACAGCATGTGGACAATTGGTATAAATGATGCTCCTTTTTTAAATTGTAAACAATAACTCCACAGCAAAGACGGCTATGAAAAACACAACACAAAAATAAATTTTTTGATCCCTGCATGATGGCCGTCGTTGCTGTAGATTGCAGATGACCTGCTACTTTTCCCTATCATGGAAGTGTGAGAAAGAGGGGTGTGTTATGAACAGTGTGGTGGAACGGAGGAGGGGTGTCTGCCCTCCACGGCATTTGTCTCGGCCCTGATTCTCCTCCCGCCACAGGACTACCCCACACCCAGGCTTGTCTAAGGGATTGGCACTAATTCACCAGCGCTAGAATCTGACCTCCGCGGCAGCAGCGCTCCGAGCTCTGAGAAGACCCAAGGCAATGCGAGGGATTCACCTCAACCAGGGAGGGGAGGGATGGCTGGGTAGGTGGGGGTGTCTCAAGGTCAGTTAGGAGGGTCTGGGAATTGGGGTGGAAGGATAGACTAATGAGATTTTCATTCTCTCTTTCTCTCCAACGCTGGTGGCATCACCTTGCAACCCCTGTCAATCTACCACCTTTCATCAGATGAGAAGGACAGAGGGGTGTAGGCGGTCAGGAAAAAAAAGGAAAAATACTGTTTATTTTTAAACAGGACTGTTAATCTATTTGGACTGGGGTAATAGAACATTTGCCTGGCACCTGCAGAGAAGCGTCTGTGGTAACGCAGGGTTGTGACATTCCCCCTAAATATGCTGAGCTTTCTCTCACCTCTCATCAAACAGTGTGATCTTTATGGACTGTATCATATTGTGCCATAATGTGCTTTATTGTCCACAGAATAAGCTTTTCTTTAAGGTAATTGGAAACCTGGAAATGGCTGCTATCGGCTGATTTTTAAATACATTATTTCTGAAATGTGGTCTGGGTAATGACCCTGTCGGACTAAAATGTAAGATTTATCTTGGCAGACAAAATTGATCCATTTCACCTTTGTCTAATGGAAATTTTTATCAGGGATTATCTGTTTATGTAAATGAGCATTGCCCCGGAACAGGGAAATAAAAGGAGCTTGAGAGGGCAGTTAATCTAACACTTGACACGTCAATGTGGACATAACGC
>JAZGTJ010002787.1:458-39734 GCA_036877575.1 Botia almorhae | reverse complement strand
GTGTTTCATTACAACATAAGCTTTTCATCACCCGGCTTTGTTCTGAATGAAAGTAATGCTGTGAATTAAAGAAATGACAATATTTTCCATCAGCTTGAAGGTCCAAGAGAAGGGCTCTCAAGCTTGGCAAAAATCAGGCACATCATTCATCATGTCACCCCGCACCTGTGGTCCTGGCATTCAAAGTATACAAACCTATTCTTATTAACCTTAATTATTCAAAAACGACACAATGGCTGAAATAGAGCAGGTTGAAGTCTGTTTGGTCGTAAATGTCTCTCTGAAGATCTCCAAGGCTCTTTGTAAGTCCCGCGCGCTCATCTCTTTTCAGACATGAGTAGCCTTGGACTTTTCAGTTTTCAATCGTAACATCTGCTTAATCGTACGGATCAAAATATGGAGACACCAAACATATGCAATGAAGGATTTGTTAAATCCGGGTAATGAGTTATTAACAGGAGAAAACAATGGAGCTGGATGGTGAGAGCCTTATGTTAACGGAGTCACTTTACGGAGCGCCCCACATTACCCTTCTCTCAAAATTAAGCTGTGTTCTAAACGCCAGGTGATGGCAAGAAAATCAATGTCCTTAGGAGGCAGCGCTCCAGTCTCTCTTTCTGTACGTGAAAAAATGGTGGACATAAATTTAATGGGTTGATCAAGGCACAGCAATGCGTCTATTGCCTGTGGACTTAGAGGACAAAACAATACCGTTTGCTGGCTCGCGTTGAAGCCCTAACTCCGGGTGTATAATTGAAAATGTGTTTTATTATAACACACGTCATGCTTTACTGTTCCCATATTGTGTAAGAACAAAAGGTAATGGTACATTAAAGAGAAGAAAACCATGCCAACACGTCTTGGAGACGTTGTAGACGGAGACGGGCCTCCTTTGCTTGTTTTTTAGCAGCTGCTGTCCAGGACCAGACGCACAAAAAGAAGTTTGAAATACCAGGTGCATCGAGGAAAACATCGACAGAGACGGATATGTTAAATCTTAGGACACAGCTCTAGCAATAAAGATATCATTTCAATTGTCTGGAGCTTCAGCACCGTGTAAAACTAGGGGCGCCTGGACAGCCTGTACTTTGGCAACAAAGTCCCCCTACACCCGGGGTGCGTGATGAGCCTGGCTTTCTCAGCCAAATTCAAGCACCTGTTAGCCTGTGTCCTCACGTAGTAGTATTGACCAATACTATCACAAAAGTGATATATAATTGTTGTTTTGAGGATCACACTGTAAGATACCCCCAGGGCTGATTTGAAAATGGGGGATTTAGGAGGGTTTAAAAGATTTGGGTATCGGGGATTTGGTGAAGGGGAATCAACTGGTGTTTGTTCATGCTGGCAGCTGGCACCCCAATGCCACTGTAACCATGCACTAATGAAAATGCCGTAGACTCAAAGATCTCATTCGCCATATTTTTGTGCAAGCGATAATCCGAATGTGAGGAGATTTAGAGTTTGTGAGAATCTTGATAGGCGTCGTTCCCAGTAGACTCTTAGGCTTAACCCGGATTGTCTATTAAGAGATGACATTGATAGTTATAAACCAAACTTTTCTTGATAATTAGGCGTGGACTACATATGGAACCCTAAACTAGGATGATGGCGACGTCAGACGTATTTGTTTTTTTTAACTGCTGTAAACTCTAAAATGTATGCTATTAGTGTTAAACCATATTTTATTTAAATACTTTGTTTAGTTATTAACTAATTTGATTTACAAAAGTAATTAATAACCTATTTAATCTTCACAAAACTGCGCATAGGACATGAGATCCCCAAATAAACAAACTTGTGCTATTGTAATACATGACTAGACCACCACGTTATACTATTCCAACTACCGGTATCCATAGTAGCGGACTGCCGCTGGAGAACACATAATAACGGGTATAAACCTGACAACCAATAAATAGTTGCCTTTTAAGCTTTGCCAAGGCTAAACCCCAAAGTGACAAAATAGAAATCTTAAAAGAGTGCATCAGGTCCGTCGGCGCTCCTCCAAACGATGCATTAAAGGTTTTGTGCTGTGCCTGTTTTAAAAACACTTTCAGTAGCACGATGTGCCAAAATACAATGTTTTTTTTTGTCTCTGTCCTCCCCCTAATCAAATCCAAACATTACCACGGGCAAAAGTTGAAATCGCCATAAGACGTTTGGGGTCTTTTATCTTAGTTCAGTCCGACTTGCTACTATTTGACTTTATAATGAGTATAATGAGATTACATGGTTTTAGTGCTGCACCCTAGAAAGCAGAAACGCGCTCGTTTAATGAGACGCTAATACGTGGAAAGGTTGAATTATGTCCATCGGTTAAGATTTCATTTAATTAAGAATGTTCACAATAGAATTTACAAAATAATGCTGACACTAATATTAAATAGATATGTCCACGTAATACACTCACATGACAACAACTGATGTAGTAAATAAACATTAGGCTGCTAATATATTTTTATGTGGTTATTGTCTTCACTAACTGTATCTTGTGACAGTGTATTTATAATACGATTCAGCCGATACTACAATCAACAGCACACATGACATTATAAAATAACCGAGGCGTTCATTGATTAGAGTATTAAATAAATACCTCCTAGTGATCCTGGTCCATCCGTGATATTAGCCTCCAAGCGTTCTTGACGAGTTTACGTTGGACATGTGGACATGGGCATGTGTTTGGGCTACCTCTTAATAACTGCGTGAGCTGACGTAGAGACTGGATACATAGATCACAAGTGGATACCACGGGAAAATTTTGCCTTGGAGCACCTGCAGTGTACCCAGGCCAAATGCCCAAGGCACAAGGCAACGTCATGCCTCTTTTAACAATTTAGAGACGCACGTTAAACTATACTCGTTCCTCTCGTACGTATTTTTCTCCTCTAGACCATCACAGTGTGGGTCCCTCGGCGGATGCATCTTGACATCTTTCAGCTGTTGTTCTACAGTATATTAAAAGCTTCACATCTCATATGGGAGTATCTATTCAGAAAACAGTTTTAGTTACAGTTAAATGCACAGTTTGCCTCTGGTCCACTTATAACAGAAGAAAGATTGACCTGTCTACAAGATGCATATTCTGTTTACACATTTCATTATGTAATATTAGAATGATATTGTAGCCTATAGCTACCATAAACTGTATGTTTATTAAATGAGTTAATTGTAATGCAGACTTTAACCACACCTAAGAAATTAGGAATACACAATAGTCTGAACCAAACAGGGGAAACATGGGTCTTTTAAATAACTGATGTCTAGCTGTAAGTTAACAAAGCAATGGGTTCACCCAATTTTTGGGTTTATTTGATCTTAGAAATTGATTTGTATATGATTGGTAAGACAGTGAACGATGCAAACACATGAAAGTGAGTCATTAGACAAATTTATTGAGTCATCAGTATAAATATAGACGATTTTATGTTTGGTTTGTATAAAAATATGTTTCTTGACAAAAAAGCGTATTAAATTAAAAATATATTACAGGATAATTAAAACAATTAAATATATTCGACATAAAATGATTGCCAGTGGCCTTTTGTTCAATTCAAATAGAGGAGTTGAAGTACAGATATAGTCACAGTGATATATTACAAAGAAATAAACAAACAAACATGGATCTATCCATACAATTTAGTTGTACACAACGTGTATACACATATATGCTATTGTAGCACAATAATGGGACTGCTTTAAGAAATACAATTAAAAGGGGGTTCATTCTCTATGTTGTTTATGGATGATTTCAAGTGCAACTTTCGTGGGTCCTCTGGTGTCCAGACTTTTGCTGTTCTAATGATGTTCTGATCTTTTAACTGCTTCTCATCAGTCCAGGAAAGAGAGTGGCCCGCGAGAGGAGGCAGCCCGTAGTCAGGATCATTTGGAGATGGGGATCCTGAAAAAGACGAGAGTTGTTTTAACATTACCGATCAACAACAATAATAACAAAGATAATCATATATGTACTAATAGCAATAATAAATAATAATATTTAATGATAATAAACATACTTGTTCCTCTGTGGCAAATTATGACTTTTTTAGGTTGGTTTAAAGCGTCACTGTTTGGGTTCCGAATTGGCATGTCGGACTGCACAAGTTCTGCAAGGAAATTTATATAGCCGATAGCAAGCCGTAACGTGTCCACCTTTGAAAGTCTCTTCTCGTATGGCAAAGTAGGGATGTGAGATCTCAATCCCTCAAAAGCGTCGTTAATGGATTGCATCCTCCGTCTCTCCCGGACGTTCGCAGCTTGACGCAACTGTTGCATCTCCGCCTCGGATCTCAGTCGCCTTCGCCGCTTCAGTAGAGGACCGTCTCCTCTGTGAGGCGACATATCAGACGTACTGTCAGCACATCCGTATGAGAAAGTCGACGAGGAGGAGGAAAAAGAGAAGTTGCCAACGTCGCAATAATCTGCGTCCTGACATATCCGACTGTCCTTGTAATACTCTTGAATTTGATTAGTAAGAAAATCAACATCCTCGTCCAGAAAATCGTCTGCATCTAAGTGGTCTCTGGATGACTGGTCTGTAAAGAAGTCATCGTGGTCGAAGTAAGGGGAGGAGAAGGAATCCAAGCCTGTGAATGGATCCAACACGGTGTCCATTTTTTGTGCTGTGTTGGTGTTGCCCAGTAACAACAATCGCCGACTCTTCGATCTTTCCTCTTRATGCTCAAGAGTTAGTTCAGTTTGAAAAGCGGCACGCGAGGACTCTTATAACTACATCCATAGTCGCGTGCCATTGACCGTAAGCGCCAACCAATCAGCACTAAGCATCCCCCAGCGCCTGCAGCTCACCTTAGTGTAGTGCATCTGTACAGGCCACCCCCAGTACACGCCCCCAAAGCTCAAAACACTGAAGGGTGATATGGCCCTAGATTGTACATAAAGAGATCGGTGTATTTTTTACTGTTTGTAAAAAATCATGCCTAAAATCAGTGTCCTAGTCAAACCTCAATAAATGGTTTAAAACCGTAATAATGACGTTTCAAAAGACAACAATTGCAGCACGTAATTATATAAATGCCATGTTATATAATATATAATATTTAACATTTACTTTTCCCCCTGTAATAAAATACTGATATAAACATTGCATGTGATAATTTTCAACCAATTGCCCACTTCAAGTGTGACCTGGGTAACTCCCAGGTTTTTCAATTGAACAAAAAAAACAAGAAAAAGCAGTGGACATGCCCCCTCAGTCCTAATTATTGACAAACTGTTTTGTCTGCCCGTTTGTCTTTCTACCATTGACAACGAACGCATGAAGTGCACAGTTATCACATGTAATTAAGGGGTCAGAGAGGTAGGTACTGGTACTGTTGACCCCGTCACCTTGAGGGTCCTCTTCAAGCAGGTAACCACGTCTTCCATTCAGTTCCCACCGTTCGCGTGCGGCGAGGCCCTTCCATCAGGCTCGTAATTATTAAGACATACAGCTACTTTAAAGCCCCATTGGCTGTCCACGAGGTCCATACAATACAGAACAAACATTTGTGTATGAGTGATGTCAGTGAAAGAAGCTATCGTTTAAGAGGCAGGAAGGGTAAAGAATAGATCTCTCATCAATCACGGGTTTAGGATGCCTGTCCGCACGTTTGTCTCAAAGCACTGGACACTCGCCTGTTCAAAAGACAATCACAAGAATAAGACGAGAACTTCAGTGGTAAAGCGGGGGTGTTTTCAGCTTTCAATAAGAACATCCCATTGTCACCCTAAACGATTGTTTGTGACAATACACGCAGAAAGAAAAATTTCACCTTGACATAAAACAAACAAACAAACGTAAAGTTGTCACTATTATTCTTAACCGAACAAAAAAATCATATTATGAGGAGCAAATTTATATTTGAGTGGAAAAAGAATGATGCTCCTTAAATGTAAGTTAATTGTTCTAAGACATTTAAATTAAACGTGTAATCTAGATCTGTTATCCATTATAAATATATTATATAATCTGTTAAAGCCTATCGAGTAGGTGGTTTATTTATTCATTCGCAGACTTTATATTCTATCCATAAATTTTATCTTCTGGAACGAGGTGGAAAATTAGAACAGTTTTTGTCTTGTCCCAAGCAGCTTTATTGTTAATATTTGTATATTTTGCTTATTTATAAAAAGCGCCGTATTATTAGTAAGTTATTAACTGAGGAAGATCAAAATATTTTGTAAATGTTGCTGTTAAATCACAAATTGTTCATAAACAATATTTTCCCTAATAAATAAAATATTAAAATTATAATTAATTGGCTAAATTGAAAGGTTTTATGTAATTAAATATTTTTTTTTATTATTTTTATATGCTTTTAATATATTATTATTATTTTATAAATATGTTCATAAAATGCATTTAAATAAAGCATCTAATACTGCTGCAATCAGGTGACTGGATCAGTCTGAGAGCTGCACGCGTTTGATTATTCCTATTGATTTTCAGAGAAGAGGTTTGTCATATAAATAACGTGAGTTCTTATAAGTCTTAAAAGCACTCGTTATACAAGACCTTGAATAACAAACGAGAATTAATATACCAGTGGACAAACGACAGGCAGCGGATTTGGTTTTATTATGTAGGGGGCTGGTACTGGCATTAAAAGCAGTGTGCCTCACAGTGGTCGCCAATGGGGAGTTTTGTAAGACACCTCACAACAAATTATGCTGGTACCTGAGATGCTAACTGGTTGGAGCCCATAAACAACCCTTATTCTCTGCTATTCAAATAAAGATGGAGGGGGTCACTTTGTTTTTAAATGGGAGAAAAGGTCTGGTGAGTGTATGGTTGTTGCACCCCGCTGCAAGCTGCAACGCGAGGGACAATTCGTGGGAATCGCACCACTTGCGCGCTCTGCACTGAAAGAGACCCACTGCCGGCAGTGAATGAAGAGAGCAGCCGTACAGCTTGTATGCTAAACACGCATTTACAATATTAAAAAGAAATGTTGATAAATGTTTCTTTTCATCTATTAAAGAGGAGTGATAATTTATTACAAGGGTGGGGGAAAGTTCTTTAGTGAAAACGTCTCATATTTCCAAACTTTAAATATACTGTTCAATTTAATTCATGCATGATCATACTGTGTATTATCAGTTATAATAAAATTTCTCGTTTTGGTCATTTAAAATTCAAGGGCATAAAGTGCACGTGAACTCTCCAGGAATTCAAATGTTGCACCTGTAGTCCACTGTGGCGCGACACAAGTGACACCTGAGCACCCACCGGTTGTTCGGCAAGCAACACATTCAGTAATTAAGCACAGACGGGACCGTGACCGTCACCTTTGCGCTATCAATTAAGCAATGTCACGTACCGCAGAGGCCGTGGCTGATGCAGACCTTGAGCTGGCATGGGAATAGCAACACATGGATTTCTGAACAGACATTTACAACGACGAGCATTATAAATGAGACGTCTTATTTTATAGGTCATGGTGCGTTACACTTCACGAGGCCAGTAAAGACTAGAGGAGCAAGAACTGATAAGTTAAACAATTATAACATGATAATATTCAAATAATAAATATATTAAACACAAAGATATTTTTATATTAATAAAATAATTGTGATTTCGATAATAATGATGACAATAATCACAATCATCGTTTTTTTAAATGAAACAGTTAAAATAAAACATTTTTGGATTAACAAGAGGAAAAATTAAAAATGTTAAATTTAATTCCTCCATATAGGGCATGCGTGTAATTTCAAACAGAGAAAGGATTAGATAACGGGGAGATCAAATGAATCGATGACAATAACTGGGCTACTTAACGACGTAATATGGGTATAAAGAGATGTAAGGTGTGCCAAGCCTGTTGAACCGCTGATATTTTGGAGGACATGATTTTTGACACGGCTTTCCATTTGCAAAACCACTTTGTGGGCCCTTCACAAAATCTATTTTCCAGACTTCAACAATAAATGGTCAACAAGTGTTGAAACAATAGCCACACATTGTCAGCGGTATTGGTCCTTGTGTGTTTGGACAATATAAAACGATAAAAGGCACCACACTTTGTCGATGCGCCTGTCAAGTGGCTTTCATTGTTGATACACTTTACATTTATTGACCTGGTATTCATAAAGGACGACTGGTAGACAACCATTGACGACAGGAGCCGTGCGTTTTCACGGCCTCTTTGAAGGGTCATAGATGGTTAGAAGCGCAAGCTGCAGAACACTGGGGATCCCTGGGAATCCAGCCACATGCGCCAGAGCAACAGGAGCTGCAACAGCGCACCGAGCGCCCGTACTCCAGCTTGCCAGACAAATTAGAACGGTAGTCGTGGGGTGTGGAGAGATTCCTGCATTCAGAACAAATAAAGTGCTTACGCCCCACAAGGATATGTTGTGCCGTAATGTCTAAGAAAGGCGAGACTTAAAATGTCAGCGAAAGCGATTAGATGTGTCAGATTATCTCAATGCAGCCGATGTAAGATTCTTTGTATAACACTGTGGCTACTCAAAGAGTTTATTTCCATTAAGACCACTGAAGAATAGGTTACATTTGTTTACATTTATACAGCATCAATTAACCGCATAGGTTAATGGGTCTGGAACAGGGGAATGTAGTTAGAAACGAAAATAGTCTTATTATTGTGGCTTAATCTGCTCAAATGCGTAAACATCACCTATGCAAGTGTTGTGGTTATTATGCATGTATGAATGTTATGAGATTAAGAAGATTATTGATTCACTACATCCTAGACTAAGAGATTTTTTCTGCGGTAATCTGAAAATATGGCTGCCCGCAGGCTGTTTGAGATTAGAGAGGTATTTTCCTACGTGTCCAGCAAATAAGGGGAACGGGGGGTGTGAAGGCCCCTTCTCATCAGAGGAGTCTGTATGGTCCCACAAACATAATTAGTCGTTTTTCTGTTTCCCTTCATCATACTTCGTGTAGAATGGAAAAATGTTCCAATTGACCAAGTCGTTGACGGGATAATCGTCAGTTATTTTACGACTAAGTTTGTCTCTCCAGTATACTGTAAACATCGCTGCAAAAATGTTTACAGCGTACGAGAAAGTACGAAAACACAATGCAAACATGGAAATTGCATGTTATCTTGCAAAACCTTTTAACTTAACATTATAGAAAAATAGAAACATATATTCTAAAAAGTATGGTTTCGTTTCAGGAACACAAAATCCTGAGACTTGGCGCACATGATGTGCTGCCACAACAACAACAACAGTTTTTGAAAACAATAAACGAAACACTTACCGATTATTTATGATGATTTAATATTCATATTTAGGCAGACTGTGATTGTGTAGGCAGAACTACTCTTACACCGTATCGATCAAACATACAGTATGTCATTTATTTAGTCTTGGATAAACTCGTTTTAACGTAGCCTTATAACGATTTAATCTAACGTTGCACATAAAATTCCTTAAATGTGACATTACCATGCTTAATCATTAAACCACTTTGCAGCATCAATGTGATCTTCACAAATGGGTCTCATTTATGTATTTCATTATCATTTTATTGTAAATAAACGTATTCCGATATTCAAGTCAGCACAGAAAAGCATGCTCAGTTGTAATTACGTCGTTTGTACGTCCATTGCGTAAATGTATCTCACGTTGCGTTTTGCATTCTACGATTACTCCAGATAGAGCAACAGTACATCTACGACTTAAGTAATAAATAAGTAATAAACTATTTTAAGTTTTATAATGCTTTTGGGAAACAGCAATTCCAAGATGATTCGTACAAAATGTTCTACGATAATGTTATTCTAAAGCTAAATGTAGCTTTGTAGACTAGGCTTGTTTTCTCTTATGGCAAAATGTTAAATGCTCACTTTAGATAAAAGCGCCTACTAAACTATTACTAAATTAAGTTTATTTTTTTATTATTTTTAAATTTATGTTTACATACATCAGCGTAGTTAATATAATCCTACTTAATGAACAAATGTGATTCGATATAAAAGGTAATTGGGTGCAAGGTGCTTTGGAGTAACAAGTGCTTCGTTGCTGGATCTTAAGAGACGCCTAGCGTTGGAAGAGAGAACTGCATTACAGGATAAGACAAATGAAATTAAAAGGCATATAATCTGGCCCTAACAATAATAGTTTATTAACTTTTTTTGTTTATATGAAGAACTATTTACGTTAATTTACTAAATGAATTAGATTTCATTTAATGAAATAAAAATGTGGAAAAAATACCTTACGATGTGGAGAAACTAAAGGTTCAACGCGTGAACGTTTGAAACGTAACCCATCAGTCCCTCTGGTGGTGGAATGATCAATTTAACACAATGAGTATGTATAACGTTGCTATAATTGACAGTTAAAGCAGCTTTACGTTGAAATTCATAAAACAAGTATATACATGCTCGAACCTAACTTTTTAATTAAAAATGAACAAAAATCAGCTATTGCACAAGTACATAAAAAAATCGCGCCATTGGTTGAATAAAAAATAGCAATATTTTGACGAGCCAACATGCAACACTTTCTCTAAGATGGCGTTAAGGATGGAGTCCTTTAAACAGACCTCTAATTAGCTTTAATTTTTTTAAAGCAATTTGATCTAATATTTAACACAATGACACTTATTTAAACAAATTATTAGAGAAAAACATCTCACTTTTGAGAAAATTCTTGATGTGTTTATATCCAAATCCAATGTTATGTAAAAGGCCTAATGCACTGTACTATTTAAGAATTAATTTATTAGGGACATTTTTATTCTATGATTTCGACTTTTATGCTTGAAAGCAATTGAGGTCTTGAATCCTCATTCAGTTTGTAATGCGTGTAAAGACAAAAGTTTCCAGAATTTATTCTTTGTTCATTGTATGTATGCACATATAATGTTTATACATACAGTACAACATATTCACAATATGAGGGCGGCATGACAGATCACTAAACAGAATCAAAACCGTATAAAATAAATCCTGAATATTTAGACAAATAAATAAGTACATAAAATAAATTATAGTATAAATCAAATATATCTATAGGACTCACATTGTGTCTGCATGCTTACAGGAACATCCTCCTCTTTGTTATCTTAAACAATATAGACTGAATAAAATAAGACCGGGGGCTTTGATACTGTACACAAATTCATGAGGCTACTAAACTTCATCCAAAAAAAATTAAAGATTGTATTAACAATTGAAATTAGGAAGCACTTTTAAACTCAAACACACCCACATACAGTACGCACACAGGCTCACACACCTACACACACACACACACGAGATACATACATTCTTTAAATCACACCTGTGTGCACTTAACACACTCACAAATACACTCATAGAACATCAGCGCTGGGAGACCCTGATTTTGCCGCACTCACTAATTCTCCGTCTTTTCCTGAGAGTTTAACGCTAGTTTAGCTCACCTGATGTGATTGATCAGGCAGGGCCACACGGTCCTCTCAGAGTCACAACCCCTGTGAGCACAAAGCTTACAAAAAACACTCCCCTGTGCCCCAACACAGCTTTAAAACACATTAAATTAAGTCACTGAAATTGCTACTGGATGGACAAAATCTTGTGAACAATGATGAGAAACTTGCATTTTATTGGAATTTCCCTTGGTGTCATTTTTTGCACTTATCTCACTGGAGTTCCACTACTCATCTACATAAAAATCCACGAAAGGCCCCGAATCTATATTACAAAAATGGATTAGTAGATTTATTTGTATATTATGCACTAAAGTATATAATGTGCCTAAAATGTCCCACATAAAGAGATTTTAAAATGATGAATTCTTTAAGAGTGGCCACTAATAAGCGTTTACAATAGTAAGCATCAGAATGAACAGAAACAAAAATGGCTACAGAATATTGAAGGCATCTTTTCATTACCAATGAAAAACAGTTTGGTGAGTAGTGCTAGCGGTCGGTTTTTACAGAATCACTACATCAAAAAAAATGTTGTTGAACATTAGAATTTCATACGCGTATTGCTTTTATCTTAAAATACCCTGTTGTGTGGTAATATTTTCCCAATTGTGTTACAGAGAGAAAACGAGGGGGCAGGAATGGATGCAAAAAATAATTTTCTTTGCTAAAGAAAAATGACTGAAAATTAACAATACAGCAAACAGTTTTTGCTAGACGGCACTAGTAAAGGTACCAATAGTACCGATTCACTATGATCATGTCTCTTGTGATTGCCAGGTTAAGACAGTATGTGAGAGAGAGACAAATGGAGAAGACTGTGGTGAAGCAAAACATTAAACCTGCTATAACACTCCTTTAACCTTTAAGGGAAAAGGCATAAACAGATTATATTACAAACACCCAGCCCATTCCATTCAGAGTGAATACGCATGTATTATATGTCTGCGTAGAACTGTTAGTCAAAGTATATATTTGCTTATATACCCACGTTTATCTACATGGCGAACAAAGGTCAACCGATGGCTCTAAGAGAGGTCAGTATACACATATGTGCATGTATAACAGTGTCTGTGTGTGTCTGAATATATGTGCAATTACAAACAAACAGTATGTAATCACACTTGCGTAAAAGGAAAAACTGTATTGTATACTGTCTATAAAGTGACTGAGCTCCAAATAGCATGTGTGTGAGTGATCTAATAATGGTTGAGGGTCATGGAAATATGATGCAATACTATGTTGGAAGTCATTTTTGAATAATGAAAGGTCAGATTAATACTACTGTGCTATTATGGTGCTGGTGTATGTTGCTTCTAATATACAATAATCGTAGCATTAGGAAAGTCCCGTATTTATTGATGTGATGTGTTGTGCTCATGGTGAGATTTTGAATTTGTGTATGTATCTGTGTTTGGCAGTTTCATAGTCTGGTCTGGGCTTCAGGAATATAGATCTCGATACTGTCTGCGCTCTCCGTGGCTGAGTTCTGTCGCACCGAAGCAGCTCGCTTGGCCGCCATCAAGCGTTTGCGGGCTTCCTGACGCTGCTTCTCGGTGCTCTCCAGCGAGCGGTCTCTGGCCAGCGGAGGGTGAGCTTTCGGGGGTTTCTTTGGCACTGGGGGAGGCAGCCTTCTCTCCTGAACAGGATGACAAACAGTCAGTTAGCCGCCACGGCGGGCGGAGAAAGAGGAGCGGAGACAGCAATATGGCACACCTGCACACAGACAGCACTAATGCTAGCCGCGGCTAGCGCTACAGAGGAGCTAGCGCTTCCGCGGCCGCCTGCGTGCAGTAAAAGAGCGGCCCAGCGGGGGTGAGAGATTGGGGGCCAGCACCCCCATGGTGCGTGCCAGATGGAATGACTTCAGAAAACAGCTCACTGTCGAACAAACAAACAAAACAAACATGGAGAGGATGTCAGGAAATTAAGAATGATTGAGAGAAACATCCACAGCTTTACAGCACATTAGACCAACAGCAGTACAATACACAAGGCACATGGAGCCAAGAACAACACTTTAGGGGATGACTTTACAACCTTTAGCTGTTTTTAAACAAAAGCTTATTTGATAAGCTCTTAGCATGATCATTGTGTGCCACTTTACTAATATTTGGAACTGGGAAATTTGGTGTTGCAAGTCCCCACCACTGAATAGCATCATATGACACTACAGAAGCAACAGATCATGCAAATGAATGAATAAAATACATGGCTTCCTTGGTATTGATGAATGTTACCCCTTCTATAAGGCATCGGATATGTCTGCACTCATCATCTAAATGACTCAAGCCACATTGATCCTGCAAGTTTGTTGTACCTTTCTCTCAGGGGGGTCAAGGGGTCTCCAGTTGTTGGCTTTGAGCTGGTGTAGTTCATCAAACTTCAGGCTGATGTTCTCAATGGAGAGCTGGAGCATATCCCAGAACCCTGCTAGATCCTGAGCCACTGGCCGTGGGTGAGCATTTGGGTTCTGTAGAACCAAAATAGATAATGGAGACAAAACATAAGTGCCACATAAAAGAATTGCACTGATAGACTTGTTGTAGTGTAATTTCTACTGTGTAAATATCTGACAGGCCTTGACATATACAGCATTAACAACTTAATCTCTTAAAAAATTCAAAGGGTGCTGATCTTTTGGTTGTTTTATCTGAAATAACTTTTGAACAGTTAAACCTGTCAATCATCATTTGTATCTTTTGTACAAATGACAGCTATGTTCAACTTTGAGCTAACCCTGCTGTCAAGACCAGCTTAAACCAGCATCTCTTTCAATGCTGGTCCAGGTTGGTGTATGCTGGTCTAGCTAGTGTACCAGTGTTGTATTGCAGTGTGCAATACAACATCTGAAGTGGATGCACAATAAAACCAGCATAGCCATGGTGTTTGCCAGCAAGACTTGATCCCATGCTGGGTAGGACCATCCAAAACCAGCTTATGCTGGTGACCAGCAAAGATGGTTTCTTAATAAGCCTGGTTTCCTCTACAGCTGATATGTCCTTGTGTGTCCATCCTGGTAATGTACTCATAAAATGTAAAAAAAAAAAAATCTCACAATTCCATTCTGTTCTACAGATCCACAGCCTATCATTTCCATAATTGTTGGTGTTGTATGCAGTACTCACCAAATTTTCCTCACAAAGTTCCCTGAACTGCTGGAATTTCTGAGACATGAGCAGCTGTGCACTTCCCACTGCACTGCGGATCTTCCCGAGGACTACACAACACACAAACAGAAACATGAACATAAAATACACCCATCAAAAGCCACTTAGCAGGAGAGCTGGATACTGCTTCTGAAACTTGATAGGTTTGTATAAACAAAGGACATGAGCTTCATTGTAACCATCGAAATTAGGCAACCTAAAGAGAAGGTGTGAGGTCTTTCAAAAAACAAAAACATGAAGAGACTTAAAGCAATAGTTCACTCATAATAATTTATTTCCTATTATTTATATGATTTACACACCCTCATGTTATTCCAAACCTGTATGACTTTTTCTGCTGTGGAACTGAAAAGAAGATATTTTAAGAAATGTCTTAGTGGTTTTATGGTCATACCATGGAGGCCAATGGGTGCCGATGTTGTTTGGTTAACCAACATACTTCCAAATATCATATTTGGGATGACAACTGACATGAGAAATAACATGACAGTAAGTAAGTGATGGAAGAATTTTCATTTTTGGGTGAAATATCCCTTTAAAGGCAAATAATTTTTTTACCAGTATGTCCAGCAGGGGACGGTTTACTTAAATAGGCAAGAAACAACTTTAATAATGTTTTAAAAAGGTTTTCATTTAAGACAGTGGATCAGCGGAGGCCAGAAATCCTCTTTATTTTGTGCACGAGATCACTGTGGCATTATGGGTAAGTAGAGAGAGTTACTCACTATCATCAGGTAGCTTGTTTTCCTTCTCCTCACGTTCCATTTGCCTGCACCATCCCTCCATACGCTCAGTTTCTGCCTGCAGTAGCTTGAGGAACCAGCGGCCGTCCCGCTGACACACCGAACGGCCCACCACCTCCAGGGGGTCTTCCGTTACGCTATCAATCCATGGGTCAGGTGGGGGTAGTATGGAGGGATCGAACCCCACGTCCTCATATTCATCCGAGGTGCACGCATGATAGTGATTCCCTGAGCCCTGGATGCTGACGGTGGAGGTGGCAGCATCACGCGAGTACTGCCGTGACATGCAGCCCGGGGAGGGGAAATCTGTGATGGGAGAGTCAGCTGGTGTGTAGTCTGGAGTGTCCAGATCGGCCTGCACTGCTGCGGTCACACTGTTCGAACGTTTGAACCGACGGTGACTAAGGTGTAGAGGTAGGAAAGAAAGATTAAAAGAATTGGCATTACTTCTGCCATAAACAGTCATCCCAGCTTTGTCTCCAAACACAGCTGATTTCCAGTGTTCTGCCTACCTGTAGAGGTGTCAGTGTCTACAGTGTTTGTACCTGGTTAGTAACTGATTTCAGATGCTCTTTGTTGGTACAAACTTCATGAACAGCAGTTTATATGGCACACAAACGCACTCAATCAACACAATTACATAATTAAATAACAATTATCTAAGACATTCAGTACATTGAATGCTGGATAAAAATAACATCTTTATAGTCTGAACTATTTTTTATAAACGCTACTGAATTGAAAATATTTCAACATCTCCCTCACCATTTATATATCAAAATATACAGTATGTATTGCTACCTCACATTTTGACAGAAAACTAGGTATTTCGAAGGCAGCAAAATCTGTCATTTTCAAACCAGGAGATATTTATAATGCCTAAAAATAATGTATAGCTAGGCAGTTTTGAGAAACAGTCACAGAATGTCAGCTTTAGCATATACTGGGATAGTAATACTGGCATAATCCTGTTCTTGCTTTAGGTGTAATAAAGTGAAAGTGTCTCTCCCACACAAAGTTTCTTAATCCTGGAATTTAAAGCACTCTCTTATCCTATGCAGTGTGCAAAACAACTGAAGAGGATGAACAACGAATCAGACACAAGTATATAGCTTTAGAACGCAATCCCGGAAAAACATCCTATTCTGTTCTGAAAATCAGGTCATTGGCTTAATGGTGGTTAAGACCCTGCATCACTGCAGGGTCATAAAAGAATTGGCATCACTGCTTACTACCATGTGACCCTGCATCACATGGTAAGAGTGGTCCCTATTTAAAACAGCACTACCTCTGCAGAGTAGATCTCATGTGTTTGATAGCTGTAGTGCAAAACCGCACAGGCACAGAAGACTAAGGTGATTCATGACTTTCACAGCCAAAGTGACCAATGTGGCTTTTTGTCCTTAACATGAAACAGTTGTTTGAAAGAGCCCAAAACACACAAATGGCCAGACTCACCCATGCTGCTCTTCAACCTGAATTCCTACTGACTGGAATTTGGAAGGATCTTCTAGTTCCTGGTCATCAGGTCCATCCACCTGTTTTAATGCACTACATTATAAACCAGTCACCCACATGCTGTTTTCTATTCCAGCTGGACATGAATATTTAGTTTGATTAGCTAAGGTTTGTAATTTCTGGGCCACTAGCATTGCCAAACTTTACCAAATAACTGTTGTTTTCAGACTGCTTCTCTAGACCCTCTGCAATTGTTCGGTTAAACAGACATTCCTGCCTTAAACTTGTGTCATAGGTTAAGCCAATGTTTCTATATTTGACTAGTCGGGCAGTGAATACAGCAGACCAATAAGAGATATGATAGAGGGAAATTCAATATATATACTAATGTCACTTCACAGCTGTCTCTGCAATGTTAGTGGGTACAAGAGAAAGTATTTTACAGCAGAACAATGACACATGTACATCACATCTGTGAAAAAACACTATATATCTATAAAGCATCTGTATAAAACTGTAAAAATGTCATTCTAACATACAAAGATGTCTCTGTGATAATACATGACAATTAACTAAAAATGTCATTGTCCAAATGAAAACAAACACGTTGTAAAGACATCTTGGCCACACATGTGCTATCCATGTTAGCGTCTGAAAGCTAAACGCTAACTTCCTGTCTGTCACTCACCTGGATGCCAATGGAAAGGCACCTGCTCTTCCTGAGCACATCCCTGCAGATGTCTTCCACAGCCGGGATGGGGATGGGTACAGGCAGAGGCATGGGCAGCGGAGAGGGAGGGGCAGTGCTGATCGTAATCGTGCTGTTACTGACGTGCTGACTGGCAGGGCCGTGTATCTGAGCATTTGCTGCCTCGATGGCGGCTGTCAAGGCTTTCATGCTGTCAATGCTTTCAGTGGAATTGCTCAGAGCAGAGTGGAGGGTCGGCTCACCCCGCGTGCTGGGACCATCCATGTAAGCATCCTGCGCGGACTCGGTGCTGCTCTGGGCTGTGATGGAGATGAAAGGCTTGGTGGAGGTGCGAGGAGGAACAGGCGGAGGAGTCTTCTTGTAGGTGGTGATACATGATGATACTGTAAGCAGAAAGGACAGGAAACATTTACACTAAACATTTTTGCACTTGGAAGCAGCCAACAGACTTTAGCTATGTCAAGAATTATGGTTTGCTAGTAGTATTAGGAGGAGAGACAGATTTCTTCTCAGGAACATTTGATTGGACAAAAATCAGTGTGGGGCAACATGAGTCATCAACAATTTTGCTTTGTGTCTAAGGCGGAGAAAAAAACACACATTTTAAAAGTGAATTTAGTCAATGTTTGCGGTTTAAACAGCATATATAGTACATGGCATACATGGACTAAAAGCCACAAAAATCACATTTTGATACCATGGAGTTTTAAGAAGCCAAGTCAAGGATTAAAACTTAAAAGAAAATGTTTTATTTTTACATTATTATTTAAGTGTCAAGATAATTACTGTAATACCAATTCACCATGGCAACACCCCAAAAATGTCGGAGTAATTCAAAAATTTCTTCCACAGCCAACTATATACGTCTTACAAAAAGGTTTGGTTTCAGCAGTGTACACGCAAACCAGTGGGGACTCCTGTGTATTTTACATCTTAGCCATGAATGTCTATGACCATGTATAAATATCTAGCAGAGCCTTGCCAATAGGCTACATCAATAAAAGGTCAAAGCAGCACTCGATTGTACTGGAGGCTGAAGTCACAGGAAATAAGAGATTAGATAACAGCAGCGAATATGGTCAAATATGGTTACAAAAACATCCAGATTTTTTCAAAATCCTGATTTTCACCAGATTTGTCTTGCAAACTTTTCAAGCTCAAATGCTACACAGAAACTCATCCAGCAACAGATGGGACACAAGTCAGAACAGCAAACTCTTCATGTTTCAACAAAAATATGAGCAATATGAAACAAATTTTACAATCAGTCTTGACCATGTGGTTTTTACTGGTTTACATGCAATATATTACAATCTATTATCTGTCTCACAGCAACACTGAGATAAACATCAAACAAATACAATAATAATATCAAACTGAACCTATGACAATGGTAAATTGTATAACTTATTTATAAGGCACATTTTAGCCAATCATATGCATGCGTTATTCCCTTAGTAAAAGGGAATAATGCAATAAAAGGTCATCCCAGTATTTTGGTGGTACAATCATGCCATGATATAATATGACCAGCAGGGGCCACCAAGGTGTAATATTCATTTCTTTTTACATTGCTAGATCCTTAAAAAGCATGTCATACAGAGCATGGTTAAAAATGCAATTATTGAACTACTTACAGAAGAATCCCATCATATCATCCACCCATCTGTTGACATTGAAAGTGTTATCTGAAAATGCAACTGCCTGACACAATGCTTGTGTAGAGCACTGACTCATCACCTCTAGCACTTCACTTCAAAGAGCCAAACAACCCTCACAACCCAGACTAAACATAACATCACTAATCTCCCAATGGCTGCGTGAGGCTGCAGACAGAGGTGTGTGTGTTATGAGATGAAGAGCAGAGAAGCAGTTTGCGTAAACAGGCCGTAGGCTGTTTTCCTCATTTTGTATTCCACGAAGCATCAGTGCCCACAAGGGGGCATGTTAGAGCAAGACAGAGAGAAGCTGCTGTTGTCGCTATCTCGTTTTCGTCACTCCTACTCCTTTGCTTTTTCTCTCCACACATTCTGTGACTTCTCCAAAGGCGGCATACCATTTAAAGTGTCATATTTTGGAAATGTATTAAAAACATTATGACTTTAAAAACAGCATTATGTGCTTAAAGTCAACATCTCAACATTAAATCAAAGTTTGCCCTCTTTAGTTTCATCATGCATGTTCCACGTCTTCATTCATTGTGCTTCATTTAGTGTCCAAGTGCTTTTGTATTCTTTAATCAAAAAGCTAATGTTAATCAAAAGGTGGATGATATATTGCATTATGCTGACCAAATAGATATTGAGCACAGTTTTAGGAAACTTGCCTTTGGATCTGTCTCTATTGTGGTATGGAACAGTCACTTTTTTCACAATTCAATCAATTTTCAATAAACAAATTAGTCCCATCCTACAATTAACAGCCAATACAACCAGATTACCCATGCCAACTGCAGTATATTATCAACAGATAATATCAACAGTATATATCAATATCAACAGTATATTACAGTGTTATAGTATACAGTATTACAGTACATATACAGTACTGCCCTGTCTACAGTAACAGTCTAGAGCATGACACTTTCTCTGGCAAGGTGCCTGTTCTTGTTTGCTTCTAACACAACCCATAACACCAATAAAACCTCAGCATGTGTTTGAATAGCTGAGTTCATCCCCCTGAGCCACACTGTATCAAAGAGTGTGTGTGTGTGTGTGTTTGTGTGTGTGTGTGTATATACACAATTGCTACTGCAGTTATAATCTCCATCTCATTCATTTATTTACATACACACAGCCCTCATCCATGCAAAGACACACACAAAATGACTCTACAGCCAAAACAAATGGTTCGTTCAGTCTAGCTGAGCCTATGAGAGGCACTGTGCTCAAGATGCCTAGCTGGTAAATTCAGGCCTAACTCCTGCTCTTGAGCTCCAGTGTGTACTGCTGAGATAACAGCCTGTAGATCAGATGCTGCTACAGCTCTAGAGATTTCTGTTACACAGGATTTCTCTCCTCTAATTTTACCTCTAATCGTTTTTTTTCATGATCCACCTGGGTTTGTAGTGATACAGATGATTACTAAGAGCTGCCTTGTTGCAAGTCGTGATTGTTTTAATATAATTATCAATGACACTGCTGTTGATTGCATCTTTGTCTATTGCATTGGTGTTTGCTGTTGCGGCACAAAAACAGATGTTCTCAAGAGTGTTCGGCAATTAATTCAAAAGCATTCAAATAGTTGACACTACAATAATTGGCTAAGAGAGGTTGTCTTGATTGGATCACAGATGAAATTTGTAAGCACAGAATTGACAAACGACTTAACACAAAATATGTGCACAGAATCGCAATTAGCACACAACAGGGGTCCAATGGGTGGGCTCTGCAGGCCCTAATTGGTCAGTTTCTAATTGGTCAGTTCCAATATTAAATATGCACTATGCATTTCAATTCTATAGCAATTATAGTTCCATTTAGTTGCCAAGCACCATTATTAAGGGGTAAATTATTGTTCAGATCACTTAAGACTGTCTTACAGCAGTATATATAGCATATACAAATGTGTATACAAATTATATTGTGCCCAGTAATACAAATTAAAAAATGCGCCCCAGTGGGAATTCTGAGCAATCAGAATGTGTCCCCAAAAACAAAATATACATTTTCTCTCAAAAGGAAACTTGCTAGCCTACAGCATACAATATATGCCTATCTATTTTCTCTTTTTACATCTGTGCTGATGCAAATGACTGAAATGTAACTGAAAAGCGAAGAGATGGTCTGAGTTAGCACTTCTGCTAATGTGCAGTTTAAACACACCCACACATACTGGCACCGCTCATGTCAATGCTGTCTCCTCTGACCCATCAGCCTGTGAGCTTACTGATCACCGCACTTCATTCCTTACATCTGACATCACACTTCATTTAGGAAAAAACACTTCGAAAACCTTTAAAATATGAGATGCTTTTTATATTTTATTTTGGTTCCAATAGACAGAAGGAACAGATTTTTCTTAATATTCTTAACGATACTCTTCGAAAACACTCTATTGTAGGACTTGTTTGAAAACATCCACATATCTTTAATATTTAACTATGATTAAAAACATGGTTATGTAACCTCATGGTTTTAATTTGAATGTAATTTAGCATCTATACTTAATAATTGCTATGTTTAATGCTTTTTAATACAGCTTATTTGTTCAAGTTTCCCAAAAGACTAAGAAGACATAACTATTTACTAGATTTACATCTTGTTAGCATAAAATAACAGTAACAGATTTCAGCTTGGTCAGTGTGTTGCCAACCTCCTTACAACATTATTATAAACCATGTGTTAAATCTTGACCTCCTGTCACTGACAGATCTATTGTGTCTGTTGTGTACTGACCATGACCTTATAGGACAAGCTTAATGATACATCCGTTTATCATGAAAAGCCACAGACAAATCAATTCCAGCCAAACATCTCATCTACACTACAATGACAGAACACTCTCTGCACGCTCATGTTCTTATAAAGCTGACAGGGGTGTTTTGGCTGACAAAAGATGGAATTAACCTACCATCGGTTTCTCAGGCTAATAGTCCTTCAGCCATACCATATCATAAGTTTCCACATGCACATTGAGTGGCCTTGAGATCTTCTGTCGGATCTTTCTCAAGGACAGAGTCGCGCGGTTCAGCTAATCGGCATAATCCCGTGTGATTTTTAAGGCCAGAAAGAAGCCAATCGGTCTGAGCAGGAATCTCAGGGTTTTATTTCCATATCTAAAGCTGCCAAAGTGTTTAATACAGGATAATTCTCCCAGATGAGACCTAGAAGTAAAAAGAGAGCGCTCACTGTCTTCCTGCCCCATGAGAGGAAATTAACAAAAATACACAAAAGGCCACAGAAGGTCAAGTGCCATCCAAGCCATGGGTTCCAAACACACACACACACACTGTTCTGTTGGCTCACAGAACATCATCAGTTGTGGACAGTTTCTATGTAATGACTGCACAGTAACTGTCTCCAGCTGGTCACCACAGAGAAGATATAAGAGTTATGAGGATGAACAGATAATTACAGTCTGTGTGTAAAAGGTTAAAAACAGTTCATAAATCTGCTCAGTGAGTCCACTTTTACTGTACAAACCCATTACATGTACAGTATACAAAACACAGTATACACTGTATGCTAAGTATGCAGGTTTATTCAGCTGTCTAGTGATGTAGGGTCACTGATGTCACAACACACTTAAATTTGGATCTGTTTCTGTATGCTTTATACGACCTGAAATATAGTACATTGACATTTATGCATTTGGTAGATGCTTTATTCCAAAGCAACTTACAGTGCATTCAAATTATACAATGTATCAGTGTGAGCACTGTTTGTGTTGTCAAAGCAATATGCTACTAACTGAGCTACAGGGACACCTATTAAATACAGTTTTGTACACCATTTTAGGTCCCAGGTTTTTTGAAACGGTAAACTATGTTAGTAAGGGAAAATACAAATAGCATGATAGCAAGCAGCATGAGCTGAGCACCACAGAGCTGAAGTGTTTGAAGTTTTCAAATGCCTTTATACGTTTCTCTACATATCAAGCTTGGAGAAGAGAAAGTAGTTTAACATTTACAAAATAATACAATTCACCTTTAAGAGAGGCATCACATTACCAGACCTCTTCGCTCCTGTGCCTCGCGTTAGGTAATGATCATCACTGTGTATGCATGCATGAATATGCAAAGGTATTTGTACTGTAAATCCTCCACAATCACTTTGTCAGCAATAAAATAACTGTAATGACAAAGGAAATAAAAAAAGAGAAAGAATGGAGAATAATTTCCTCAACCAAGGCAGATAACAAGAAGCTGACAAAGCCGTCCAAGTAGCTTCTCTCTGGTTAGAAAATGTGGAATAATGTGACAGCCTTGTCACGTTCAGCCTGCTTCCCACTGCTGTACTTGTGAAAGTGTCTGAGTGTGTATTGTGTGTGTGTGTGTATGAGTCAGGCATCAACTAAGAGTGACTGTGACGGTCCTTCTTCAGCAGCAGTATTATCCCATCCATATCTCAGCCCCGAGCTCAGCCTGTACCAGTATTACATGCACGTCATGTACAATCACACTTCACCCCTTCCCTACACACACACACACACACACACACAAATTATCATTGTAAGCTATTTATCATATTTTGGTAGATCTCCTCTTTGCAGGCGTTTCATTGGATGCAGTAGCTAAGAACTATAGGCTAAAATACTTCCATTTAGTTGGCTACCTGTACCTGTTATAAAATATATATATAGATATAATAGATAACTTGAGACCATTATATTCTGTATCTTTGGAAATGTATGCTTTAATTTCTGCCATTTCATTTCGTGCAGCTATGAACTTGAAATCTCTGTATTCACTCCTTATCTTACAAATTAGCCAGTGCTGCGTATTTCCACACACAAGATTTCCCACAGCCTCAGTTCCGCACTGAAAATCAATAGACATGCGGAGGGATTTGCTGAAGCTCCGCCCATTCATTAAGCTCTAATTTAAGTAACATCCAACTTTTATCTCCCCACATTTTCAGGTGTCTTCTGCATGGATGTTTTATTTCCATCTTTGCTCCTGTGCACACATAAACCACTGATCATCAGCCCCGGCAATTGCAGTTGTGTTATTTTGCACTGTGTAGATTGAGGACAGCTTCAAAATAACCCACAGCCACCGACTGTGATTGTAAATGATAGCTGCTGCAGGGCCAGGAGTTTAGAGGCTATTGGAGGATTTTGCAGTTGGGGCCTGAGGGACGTCACACTTTAAGCATCATCAGAGCACTCACAGTGCAGCAGGCCTTACAAAACAGCTCAACACTGTGTAAACAAACGCTCAGAACTATAACAGCTCCCCTGCCAACGTCTGACCCTCGGCTGCTTCACTAAACCCTTCCCCCACCCTCTCTCTGCCTGTTGGGGGTCGGAAACCTCCGCTTGCTCTGTGGAAGTCAGGCTTACATTAATATTTCAGGTTGCTGAAAGAGTAAAACGCTGTTGTGCAAACACACATGCTCTGAGATATAAAGCAAAGTGGGGAGTCAAACTAATTACCGACATATTAGACACTGAAAATATTTAGTGACCCCTGTGGAAAAAACCTGCATTGATTTGATTGCTGGTCCCCTGCCTGGGTAAGTCTATGCTTCCTTTAAAAGCAGACTTGATGAAGGCATCCGAGTAGATAGGATGCTACGCAAGCATTGATTCTGATGTGCCTTGATGCTTTTTTATCTCTATAGTTCCTGCATGTGCAGCATATTCAGCAGAGCACCGCCTAAGTCACATCTAACAGAGGAATCATCCACAACAGTGTAACACTTTTCTTTATTAAAGTAATAACAGGAAATGGTGACAATAATGGGGAAAATTGCTCTCATGTTCATTCATTTCACTTGTTTAAAGTTTATTAGGTGAGAAGCTCAGCCTCAGTTATGACACAGAATGTTTTCTTGCTCGTGCCTGCCCCCTGTGGTGAAGATGAGATATTGCATGCTAATGCCTTGTTAATTAGTAATATAAAGGGCAAAAACAGCAAAAATGCCAAAAACATTAACTATTCATTAAAAACTGCACATTATTATGATAAAATAAACATAAAACAGCTTCAGCAGAAACATTTGAACGTAAACAAAAAGCAAAAAATATCCTAAACTTTGCTACACTCCACATCAAAGACTGGGGTGCGCCACCCCAAAGGCAGCAGAAATGTTGCAGCGTGCGATAAGAGCCTGCTGTGTAGCAGGCAGATGGCGTAGCTCTGTTAGTCTGAGCACACAGTGGTGTTCTGAAGGGGATGTAGGGAAGGTATATGCCCTCTCAATGTCAGTCTTGACAGCTCCCTCAATTAGCCATCCCATAATTCCTCTAGCCGGGTCTCTGCGGTGAGGACATCTGGAAGGGCCCACGCTGGACTAAGATGAGAGAGAATGTAGCTTTATCTTTCATTTACACTCATCACTGTCAGATGTATACTAAATCTCACATTTGCACTTATGAATGTTGCACGATCACATTGCTGTCGGATACACACCAGCTCGTGGCTCACATACCACTGGATCTGACCCTACCAATCACTTTAATATATAGCAGTTCTTATTCTCAAATCTTCATCAGGCTGAGAGAGGAGGTCAGGTCATGTCTGTCACATCTCTTGCCAGAGCAACACCAGCCAAACTGTCACATCAGACTGTTGGTCCCTTTTGAGCTTTGTCAGCGTTTGAAGTTTAAACAAGGCAGGAAATTGGCAGCTATCAATCCCAGAGCCCTTCCAAGCCTTATCTGCCTGCAGCAGGCAGGTGTAGCCCATGTCTTTATCATATTCCATGTAAGGGAACACACTCTCTAATATCTCTAATCTCTAATAAACTACATCACACAACTGCATGTGGCTATGGAGCTACAGAAATGTGTTCCTGTATTATGACATCACAATATCCACATATTGTTGAAAACTTTCAATAGATAATAATAATAAAAATTAAAGTAATAGAATGATAACAGTCTTTCTACGGTACCAGCAATACAGGGCAATATAGGGCAAGCTCCCTCAAAAAGCCATCCCATATAGAGCAAGTGTGTCATTCCATCATGACATCATGATATCTATCTACAAATAGTTAAAAAACACAAATTTTAAACCACTTCCTCAATTGCTTCAAAAAACAGGTGTCAAAAGTTGATTAAAGTGATAAACAATGTAATAATGTAAATGATGTAACAACTGTGTTGTGAAAATACAAGACAACAGAAGCAAAAAAAATGAGGCTTTAAAAATAATCTGAAAGACTTTGAAATAACAGTTTCTCAGTTCTGACCACCCTTTATATCTTGATTCTTGTTCTAATACAAGCACAGTGCTACTGGCCGTAACTGGAGCTGTGAGTCATAGATGCAGTTCAAAGGCCTGTACTTCCATTTAGTAAACAGCCCCACAGGTCATGTGTGCACACACTGGCGAACTGCCCTGACACCCTAAAGCCTATCACAGAGGAATTATAAAAACTTTCACATTTCTCCACTTTCTTCCTCAGCTAATTCCTCCTCCCCCTCAGACAGCTGTCTTCTCCCCATAAAAGCACCAAGGCTGGTGTCCATATGTTCTCTTTCTCTGACTAACCCCAGGCATTCAGAGTACAGCAGGAAAATGAGTGGAGAACACAGCATTTAAATCTGCATTACTGGTCCAGAGAGAGAGAGACTGCAGGACTGTCTAAGCAGCACCATGCAGTACAAATGCAACTTTCAATGAAGGCTTAAGACACCAAAGTCCTTCAAGCTCCCTCAATTAATAACATTCAAAATGTCACTTTTTTTAGTGTGGCGTTTAATTTTTCTGTGTTTACTAACAAGTATTACATACCCAGACTTTTCTAAACAAAATTGTCAGCCCGAAAATTCAACAAGTCATATTCTTACACTTACATTGAGGGCAAACTTAAACTAAGGCTGAAAACAGCAGATTCGCCAACGGGCTTATCCACTCCAGTGTGGTTTAGTCCACTAGTATGTCAATTGTGATGACATCACACTTGGTTGTGATGCTGGAGGTGGATTAGTGATGACTGTGGTTTAGATGAAAGAAAACCCCAAAGCTGAAGCATACACAGGTCACACTGAGTTCACCAACAGAGCGTGACACGTGAAGCACTGCTGGTCACTTGAAATCTCACAATCAGATGTTTTATCTGTAATGCAGCTGTTTCGTCTTCAAATCTCAGTGTGAACTTGTTTGAGCGGCTTCTTCAGATACAAAGGAAAAGGACATCTAAGCGTTCATGTGTGTGGTTGTAACAGTAAGCGATACAATAATATGTCACATACCAGGGAACACACACATACAGTACACACTGACTTCGCCTTCCTCTACACATCAGACTGAAACACTCAAATTCACTCAAGAAAAAACAACAAATGAATATTGATTCTTTCATTGGAAGCCTCCTTAAAGAGTAGTTTCACATGCTGTAAGGCAGAGCTGCTAATGTCACACACGCACTACAATTAATGTGTATGTATGTATGTATGAAGTGTGTGCACATATCTATATGTGTGTATGTATGTTTGTGTCTATTTATGCATGTGTGTGTGTCTGTATGCATGCACGTATGAATGAATATATCTGTGTGTATTTGTGCGCAAGACTGACCTGTGCTGCTCTGTATTGTTCTGACAGTAGTGGTGGTCCGTGGGGGGGAGGCTGGTAGCAAAGGCCCGTCGTCATCCTGCGAGCAGCCCTGGTCAATGGCACGTACGTAACTGTGACTCCTCATGCGAAAGCACCCGGGCATGGGCAGGTCCAGGGCGCCCATTGCCTGCGACTCCATCTCACTGAACACACTCTCGCACACTGCCTCAATCTGCCCATTAACCTCCACCTCACTCACCTGCAAAAGAGTCCAGACAGAGGACAGGCAGAGGAGAAAAGAGAGAGAGAGCAGAAAAGACAGAGAGAGGAACAAAAACAAGAAAGATTAGAAAAGAACAGTCAGAAGGATAGGTCAGGGCAGTGAGGAATTCTGGGAAAAGACTGGGTATCATCTGTCCATGAGCTTCAACTGAAATAGACCCACTTACCAGGGGCTTATATAGGTGTGCAGAATCAAAGCAGAAAAGCCAGAGACCGCAAAGAAGTCATTACAAGCAGGTGAGAACCACACTATACAGTGGCAGGAGAAGGAAGAGTAAAAATAAGAGTAAAAAAAACAGGGCTTGAAGGAAAGCTTTACGCAGGTGAACAACACACCAGCGGGAATCAGGGTTTACAGACAGTGGAGATGATGAGACAGTGCTGGGATCAACATGTTCATTACTGCTGGACTGTACTGATATTAACAGAAATTGTGGAGGGAGGACAGTGGGGGTATATAAAGACGTTTTAAGGTACAGGTGTGAAAAAAGGGGATTGTAGAAAGCAATGTTTGTAAACAAGGCCTACAGCTTGAAACTCTGTCCCAATCACACATGAGAGCTAGGCAGGCCACACTTTAATTTACAGATAGCTTATCCGTCATGTGTCATTCAACATGTTGTATATGCAAAATGTAAGGATTACTGAAAACTAGTTAAATAAAGTTATGTTACACATTCCTTGTGCATTTAGTTTATTAGAGGCATTGTGCCATGTTGAATTTGATGCAGGAGGCAATGACAATTTTGTCATTTTACAACTTTGTAATTAACATGACAAATTAATGCTCAGGAAGCTTATGTTTGTCCTGCTAAGTAACAGTGTTGGTTCTGATGAATACCATCCCACTTCCAAAAGATATGGAGGTATTTGTCATTGTTTGTTGGTAAGACAAACAGTGTACATCTATGATTGAACACCTATGGTGAGGGCTCAAATTCATCTCACCAACGGATGAATGCAGATCAGTTTCATGGTTTTTCACTTGTTTGGACTAAACTAGTTTTGACCTTCCTCCCCCTGCCCCCCGCTAGAAGCGGGCACCAAAGATGGTGCTGTTGGGGTGGTGAGGGGGGAACAAACCTGGCTGATGGTGCTCATAGCCCTCATGTAGCTCTCGTTGCGTGAGCGATATTGGGGAGAGGCTAGCAGAGCTTTGGGGTCCAGGGTGTCCAGGCTCCTATTGATGGAAACTTCACTCACCGCCCGCAAGTAGCTGTGACTCCGGATCTGCAGCTTTGGCGAGTGCTCTGTGGAAATACTGTGGATAAATGACAACACATCAGATCGAGAGTGGAACAGTGGAAAACATCTGATCTGAATATTTTTAAAAACCATTTATTAAACACACCATTTATTGCACGTATGATAATGTGTTTAAAGGTACCAGTAATTCATAAATAATATATATTATTGAAAAAAATACTTCCATTTCAATTTAACTTCAATTAAAATTAAATATCTATTTTGCTACCTCAATCAAACCTCAATTGAAATTCCGGGACTCAGTTGGAATGCACATTTTAAATCACAGAGGAGGAACATGAGTGGATGCAAATTAGGACCCAGACACAATTTAATCCAATCAAACGTGTAGCATGTTGTTTGGTACACTTAATGCTTTTTAATGTCAGTGACCTCATCAGAGTGAGTGTGGGGCCATCAAGGGCAATTCAGACCTGTTTGAGGCGAGTCTGCATTAAGAACGTGGCTCTGTAAAGTAAGATGTAGAAGCCCCTATTCAGGCATATAGCACATAGAGCCAGTGCAGCACACGGGCTATGAAGAAAACAGCTAAACTCACTTAAGACACCTTTATCTACTGCAGCAGCATCAGCATACGGCAGTGGAAGTTTCAGCACTGGCGTAGATCTACCAGCCTCCATCTGCATGGCTTCATGCATGAATACGGTGAACACAAACTGAACAGTCTAGGCCAAAACGCCCCAGGGCACTTCCCTACCCTGCTGCAAAATAAAATGGCTAAACTTCACAGGAAGTGGCCAGGGGGTGGTGGGTGGTGGGTAGGCGTATCCTTCAAAGTGAATTTGGCTTTGGGGAACCGGATATGTGTGATGTCATCGGATGTGATGAATTGGTTCGCTCTGTGATTGCTAATTATGCCAGCCAATCACAACATAGCACTGTGACTCATGTACTTTCGGCTGCAGTGACAGCTCCCCAAGGCATCTTAGACTGTCCATTCTGATGCTACACAAAGAAACAGAACTGTGACTAACGTTCATATGATTTATTCGGTTTACTGAGCTATAAAGTAAGCAATAGCTATACTCCAACCTAATGTATGGTTATTTATATAAATGTATGGCATTTATATAAAGGCACACATTTATTATTAACCATAAACAGAGAAATAAAAGATCAAAGCACAGTCCTTAGTATATAATCATGGTGTTAGTTGGTTTAAGGGAATGTGATGGTGTGCAATAAACAGATAAACCAGCACAATGAGGGATTGAGGAAAACTTTACCAGATGAAATATTTATAAGCTTTTATAATGCCAGAGCAGTATTACAAATGTACAATTCTGCAAATCCTCCAATCCTTGTCTGGGCATTTCATTGTGTTTGGATTACAATCTCTGAACAATTTTGTTGAGTTTTAACAGATATGAATCTCGATTTGATGCAAATAAATAACACTGTCTCGACAAGTAACACACAGAACTGACAGGACTGTCTTTTTGTAACTACCATAACATGTTTCCTCAGCTTCACGAGGTAAAAGAAATGTCATTTCAAATTACATACCCAAAAAGGTACAAAAAAATTGAAAAGTAACAATAATAATAAGTATGTGTGATTGATTTAATGACCTCAGTCCACCTACAGACCATTTGAGCCAACATCCTTAGACTTAATACAGCGCAAATCTGTTACTATGGCAACCCTGCAATGACTTACCTAAACGCAGACCATCCCCCCTCATACACGCTGTACTCACATGTGCCTAAATGTGCTGGCTTTAAAATAGCAGAATAATACATTCATACTGTAAAAAGCTATGCTATATATAATGCTTTATATGTATACAATATATTTATATAAAGCTACTGGATATTTTAACGGAGAACCTGTAATATCAATGAATGCTATGCATGACTCTGTGACCATCTAATCTTGCACCCTTCCATTTATCTGTGTTGACTGTATGGGCACAGCAGCTCTGTCTATGAAAGCTCTGTTACATGATCAAGTCATATGTCAGGTTGATAATTAGCACAACCCTGAACCCTGGCTGAACCATTAGCCACCCATTACTCAGCAATACTAAAACAACCTGGTGACCTACATTACCAGGAGTCAGGTGCCCATTGAGAAACAGGTTGTAGAGGTTAAACAGTCTAAGATACTGTACAGTCACACAAAGCTTTGAGAATGAAAAATGACTCACAACAAATACCAGCAACATGCGCATCAAATAATTCTTCCAAATCATGCAGCCTTTAAAGGAATAGCTAAAAATAATCTTCACTGTTTACTACACAGAAAAAAATGTCTGATGGTCAGGTATAAGTCAAAAGCAAATGTTAATTTTTAAGTTACTATCCCTTTAAATTTAGGGTTACCCAATCAACTGCAGTAGTTTCAGTTTAGATGAAGTTATGAAGAATGTATGGTGATAGAAAATGTTCGGCTTAAACTTTAAATTAAACCTTCATATCTGCAAAATCCGATGTGCTAGTCAAACTCCATTAAGTAATAATTTATAGAACAGCAAATCTTTGACTACCCTATAAAAGCATTTTCAGTTTAAATGGCAAAGACATTATTAATTTGAAGGTGCATCATGTTCTGACCTGCAAAGCCAAAGCAAATTGCAACATCACTTTATGTTCTTTGCTAATTCTTATTTAACAAAGCTACATAAAATTAACTAAACAAAAAGAACAATTAAAATATAACATGGAGAAAATTGATTGTACTCCATTAATTTGCTTCAGAGGAAATTTTGTTTATGCACATACAATCACAATGGACACAAAACACAACATTAGAATAATGACAACAGTGAAAAGTACAAGACAATCTGCATAAAACTTCTTACAGTGTTAAAAAGAAAATAATTAATTTTCATGAGCAGCACAAGCAACTAAAAAACGGCTAGAAAAGGCTGCGGAAATTGACATTTTATCATAAAAACATCAGAAGAAAATGAGATACCAAAACAATAGAAATGTAATTACCACAAATCAATATTTTGACTAAAAATAAAACCCTCTCTGTGCCTCTGATTAAGGGTGACTACCATTACAAATGAGATAACAGAGAGTTAACAAACTCTTCTCTTGTTAAAGCTACCTGGTAAACAGAGCTGCACACCTAGCAGGTGTTAAAAGGGTAAATGTGTTCTTGTACATGAGTGCTCTGGTATGTATTGAAATGGGCACTGGGCAGGCAGATGATTTAGAGCTGTGAGTGGTTGATGGGCCAGCTGGAGGACTATTACGTGTCTGAAGCAACACAGTCACCCACAGTCACCCTTAAGGGATGCCAAGCTTTCCAAGGCAGAGGAATGTGTCTGCCAACCTCAAGCATTTTAATGCTTGCTTTTACGTGCAGTTGAAATAATACAGATATATTACAAGGGAACTTAAAAATTAATTCATACATAAAATGGTAAATTAATAATACATTGTTGTTAGTAAAAGGCCTCGATATATCCTTGATATCCTTGCCTGTTATTATGTTGGAAGGTTTAAAAGAATCAGTTCTTATAAAAATGGTTTAAAACAGCACAGCAGGAAGCCCATATTGTGTATCTTTTGTTGGTTCACTGATTATTGTTCACTGTTATTATTAGGGCACTTAATAATTACTTTCTCAGTAAATCCTTTGTACAATCTGCTAGTATCTGGGATCAGCTTTCAAGTAAAACGTCACCCAACACAAATCAGCGAGTGATTCACTCAGTAATCAATTCAACCTGTTGAAAAGATTATGGCGGCTTCAATCAATATTGCAACTCAGTAGTTCAAATCGATTCAATTTCCAAACTGGTTCAAATATATAAATAAGGACCGTCTATTCTAAAGACCAATTTGCTCTTAAATTTACTCCTGAATACATCTGTAACAGACAATGCAGCTAGTGCTCACTGACCAATATAGGAGTTCATTATCTGAGTCCTTATTTTACTGAAAAAAAAACCCATTAGAAATTGCCTAAATAAATTGCCTGGATATCTTACCAGTTTAAACCATCTGCTATGTAATCCTAGCTTCTATTTATCTTAAAATAAATACAATATTTTTCTATTAGGTAAATATTTATCTATTTATATTTAACAGATAAATATTTATCTCTATCTATTTCTCTAAATGTATCTATTTATATTTATCTAATAGAAAAATATTTATCTATTTATCTTAGCAAATCATTTATACCTAAATAATTATTAGGAAAAATATTAAAATGTATTAGTTTATAAATGTAACAATAATCATTTGCTTATACATATCTCCTGCAATTTTTTGACAATATTAAACAACATAAATCCATAATCATTTAATGGTAAGTAGATTAACTGCGCTTAATTAGTAAAATTTTACTTTTTATAGTTTATAGTCTTATAGTTTTTGTAGTTTATAGTAAAATTTAAATTTCTCAATATCAATAATAACTTTAATACTGCATAACTGTAATATGTTTGTCAATTGATCACTTGGTGTATCAACTGACCAATAAACTGCAATCTGATCCACCTATTTAAGTGTACACACACACACACACACACACAAAACTTACTTTAGAGTGGTCATCTCCGTCAGTGATGGCTGGGTGGCTTTGAGGTAGCTGGCTCGCCGCGCCTGCATCTTGGGTGAGGGTTTAGGGCTGTCCTCTGAGTCTCCACTGTCGTCCTCTGCCATGGCTTTCACGTAGCTGCCGCTGCGCATGCGTCTGCATGGGATATCCTCATCCTTCCCTATTGGAAAGCCCCCCCACTCATCTTGAGGGACCTGTGGGGTCAAAGGTAACGTAGTGAGCACATGACCTGCCTTCTCTGTGCACGGCTCAACAGGCCACCCATATACACCCATTCACACACATTCTGATGGCCACTCTCTCTCTCTGAGCTGGCAGGGATAATTAATGAAGCTGCCGGAGCGAGCTTGCATGATTACACTAACGACGCCTCCCTGGGTAGTTAAGCATCTGGCAAGCTCTCATCAATAAGGAATCTCTGAAAGTATGAGTTAAGTAAGTTGTACTGAAGTTTAAGAGAATCAGTTCAGACTGACTAGTTATAAGCTTCATTGTCAACCGTGTGGTTTCCTGATTAAAGATGAAAGGGTTTAAATGAAATGCTAAAAATCTAATTGTAATAAAACCTTGGCCAATGCTCATTAACACTACAAGCACAGTTCCTATATTAAACTATAAAATGAGCTTTTGATGAAACCACTGCTTTTACGCAATAATCTAATAATATTTATTGCATTAGTGCCAGAATTTTTTTCCCCAAGCTGTCAGGATCTTAATGAGGATCAGGGCGCTGCCTATAAAACTTCAGCTGGACTCGCTGACGTCTGCTGAGAAATCCTGCTGAGCAACTTTTGAGGAACATAAACCTGCTATACACACGGTGACATACGCACGTTGTTATGGACAGTTAATGCTGTTTTTTGCAGCATCATACTGGCACATTCAATGTGCCTTAAAGCATTCATAGGCTGAACTATGACTACACCAAACAACTTAAAACAACACTGCTGCTGTACAGGACGTTAATACTGAACACTTGTATGCATATGCATATGCTTGTAATACAGTATGCATATGCATATACTGTATACACACACACACACATAACATTGTACAGCTTTCCCTGTGGGGACTTTTCATAAACAATATATTTATACTGTACAAACTGTATATTCGTCCCCTAACTCTCACATAAACCTTTATGCATTTTTACATTTTCAAAAACGAATAATTTCGTATATGTAATAATCAATTACCCACATGGGGACCACTGGCTGAACCCTACAATGCAGGTGAGTGTGACCATCCTTGTGGGGACGTTTGGTCCCCAATGGAAAAACCAGAACACACACACACAGGTACCTTTTTTAATCACTGTGCATGTGCCAAATAAAATGTTGACTTTGACAAATTTCTTCTACATTATCTCACTCGAAGGCCATAATTACAGACTGGACTGCTGTGTGCAAAGCTGTTTATTTGCTGCATATGTCACTCTGTACGGAGGCTCTTTTAATGGTTTGGATAGAGATTCCTCCAGTGGCAGAGAGAAAATCCCACTTTAAGAATTTCACTGTGATTATGTGAATCACTGCGTAGCTTTCGTTACTGGGGAAACGGCTGGCCTTGACGTCAGGAAGTGTATAAAAGGCAGTCGGAGGCAGAACGACTGATTCTTTGCCCACACACCCACACAGACCTGACAAACACGAAAAACTTCCTTCAAAGACACCAGCAACACCCACGTAGGCCTTCGCTCGAGTCAGTTTTGATGAGCAGGAAATGAGATAAATGCTCTGTTGGACAGATCCGGGTACAGCACTCAGAGTCCTTCCAGCCACAGCAGATTGTGCCTGTGATCATGTGAAGGAATGAAAGACTGTGTCCTACATGATAGCTTTCATTTCCTGTCATTATCAATTCAAGCTTATGTCTTTAGGTATTTCGGCTCATTCCAGCCCAATGAAAACTACTCTTCTCTCTGTTTATGTTCAGCTTGTAATGATTTTTAGAATGTTAGGACGTGGCCAATTTTTTAAGAGTCCCAAATATAACCATTTGACGGACCAAATATAAACATTCAGGAACCAGCACTCAAATGACCTATATTGATTGATCAGTATTCTGAATATAGGGGGCAAAGTCTGAGCTGGTAATGATCCTGCTTTAATTTACTTCATTACTTCCAGTTTAAGCTAGTCAACTAAACCAGTTAAACACCAGCTTTGCCAGGCTAAGGCAGGTTTACGTTGTTTTTTCATCAGAAACAAATACACATATGTACAAATCCAGTAAACAACAAGTAAACAAGACGACAAACCCTAAATCTCAGTCATAGTCAACATAGTAATTAACTTGATATCAAAGAGAAATCCCAACAGCTGAATTACTAAAGAAATCTTTTCACAAACCTCTAGAACTAGAACTGCACAGTGCGAGCCCTGTCACTCACGGTTACTATGGCAACTGGGGTTCAGATTTAGCCCTGAAGAAAGATGCCAATTATTCTTTGTATTGACAGAGCATGATAGAGAACATGTGAGACATCCTGCCGGCTCAATTTAGCCTCTGAATTAGTATGTGGCTGCCCACGTGCAAACTCTGATTCACAGCGCGCTGCAGGTGGTCTTAAGATCTACTGTAGTGCGTTCACTTATCACGTGTGTATTGTAACGCTACATCATTTGTCTTTTCATTTGGACTTTTAGCACTGTACAGCCTCACACAATAGAAAAATAAAAACAGCTTTGAAGAGATAAATAGGCTGATTTCCCTCTCACCCTAACCATATGTGTTACTTTTTTCTATCTAACAATGGGTATGTATTTAAGACCAACAATTAGACAGAAACAAAATCTGTCTTTTTTCCCTTTCTCTCTGTACAGTCTATGCAATATTCTTCTCACATGCACACCAGCTGCCAGGTCTACTCACCTCTCCATCTCCGCCCACCTACACACAGACACACGCACAGCACACATGCAGATAGCAATAAAATAAGAACTTTCTGGAAAACATTGGCAAAACAATGTGATTTTCAAGTTTTGAAAGAGGAAATAATACCAGAGATTAAATGGATCAAAACAGATGCTTGTCAGCTAAACAGAAAGTAAGGCAGCTAATGGTTTGCACTTACTTCTCAGCAGAACTCAAATCAAAACTGGAAGCTCTCTCCAGAGTGGAGGAGGAAGAGGAGGGGTGGTGGAAGGGTGGAGGTTGGTTAGGTGAGCATGTGGGTGTAGGGGAGAACCGAAAGGCTTTTTGCATACCTGCAAGAATTGGCATGAGCGCTCCTGCTGACAAGCCTCTGCTTTCACTAGAGCCTTATCTACATTTACAGAGGCCTTCTGGTAGACTTGACGTGCTCTGCTCACCGTCAGAGAGGACGACCACAAGCTCTTCTTCATGAGCTGTGAGGCGTCCACACTCAGCGGCACACACGTCGAGCACTTTCCCAATTCATTGTTACTGCGGGAGTTTTTAAGCGCCTGGTCATTGATGGTGTTGTAGGACTCCAGGAAGTACTGTGACTGGGACTTATCCGGGTGACGGCCCATGGTCATAATGCCTGGTGGCCCTTGATGAAACAGGCAGGCCTCGCGTTCCAACTCGTCGGAGCTCCAGTAGCCAGACGGCGGTGTCCGGTTCTTGGGCTCGGCTGACTTGCAGCGCTCCCTGCTCTTGCTGCGCTTGCGATGCCGGATGGCGGGGGGCTCCCCATCGGGGCTGGCCTTGCCCCCGTTGATGCTGCCCTTGCCGTGGCCATGACCATGGTGAGGACCTTCTAGGGAGTGGGACTTGGTAAAGAGCTTCTGAACGGAGTGCACCAGGTGGCGAATTCGACCTGGGCTGTCGCTCCGTTGCTCCAAGGCTGCGGCAGCACGCTTGTATTGTAGCGTGTGATAGCCGTCCCGAGGCACTGGGAGTTGGCGGTCATACTGATCCAACATGGGAACGGGGACAAGCTGGCCCTTGTTGGCCGGAACACATCCACCAGTGTAGGGAACCACAGCAGTCTCGTCTTTCAGCTCATGTGGAGAGCTGTAGTGTCGACGGGGAAAGGTCCCGTAAGGCACCACACAGTCAGGCTGGTAGGGGCTTCTCTGATTGTAGTATGAATGGTCGTTCGGGTGTGGGTTGTCAATCTGGCTGATGAGGTAGGGCTTGTGGTCCAAGTGGTGACCCATGGAGTCAAAGGGGGGGTCACAGGTCACCACGTGGTGGTGGTGGCTGCGGCTACTGGATAAGCCTTTCATCACAGAGATGGAATCATCCAGTAAAGGTTGGAGGCATCCACTCGCAGTATGGCTTCAAACTAACCTGTCAGTCTGCAGGGAAAACACAGAAAGACATGAATAACCATTGTTAAGGTTTTCAATTTTTCATGCTTGTAGTAATTATTCATGCTTGTAGTACACGATGCTTCAATAAAAAGTCTGATGCTGTCACAAAGACCATGTTGCACAGGACAACATGTACCCTAACCTAATCGCCCATTGTACTCTGTTAACCACACTGATTTGTTAAGAATAACTCTACTTAAAAGAACACCTGTCTCTGCCATTTTCTAGTAACAGACTTATAAAAATGTAAAACATGTATATACAAGTGTATAAAATGTTTTTATCTGGCAGTACTTTAGTGGGCTTGTTCATGGTTGAGAGATGTTGATACACTTTTTTGTTCTCCTCAGAGTAAGGGGAAGACCAAAAATTCAAAAACTTGAAGATAGACAGAAAATGTGATACAGTGGAGAAACCTTCCAGCATATTAAAGCAAGTGGAAAGAAGTGGATCCTTCAGACCTTTCTATTGCTTAGAGCAGCTTTTCCAGAGCACCTCTGGTAAGGAGCTTGGAGTCCGAGTTTAAAGATCTTTCTTGTAGCATTGCTATCCCTTATGGTGCACAGTCACAACTACTTTGAGCTGCTCTCTGTCGACGAGTGTGCGGTAAGCTGTGATGGGTTCATGCCTTCATTAAAGCTGCCCTACACATGCCAGCGCTACATCAACTGAGGAACCGATTGCTACATGCAGCCTGATCACTATTCTGATCATCTTTGGTTTTGGAAAAAATCTCACTTTCTTTTCATACCAACATCCTTTCAGTTGATGTCAGAGCTCAGCTGTTCAATGTTTCAAATGTTCCTCTTGGAAAGCTCGTACTTAATCAAAGGTTTAAAAAAATGGACAGATTCTCCTGTTTTTGAACAATCAGCTAACTTCTACAAATTAGCTATGATGAACACCTTTAGATCTAATTGCTTGTCAGTCTCAGGCATCAGTTATGATATAACTAGCGTGATCAACCTAGTCTTCCCAAATTTTTGGTGGAATCACTGAGTGCAGCACGCAGCCCAATCTGGGTAATTGCAGATGGCAAGCACATCCTTTTAGCCACACTAATTGCATGACGACGGATATGAAGTAGTACATTTGTTCCAAGGAAAGAGTGAGGAGACCGAGAGACAGAGCAACAGAGAAAGAGAGAGAGAGCCAACCCTGTTATTAGTGAGGTTATTATTGGGCTTTGTGACATTATAATAGGAGGGGGCTGGTGCAACTTGGATCGCGAAGCCACCGATCTCAAACACCTACGTGCCACACACGCACGCACGCACAAAC